>JAGVSP010003475.1:0-22573 GCA_022494985.1 Micrasema minimum | reverse complement strand
CACAATTCCAGCAATATCTCATCATAATACAATATTTTTCTGCTCATATATTGGGATTCCATAAACTGCCTCCAGTTCCAGCGATCGGCCGCCAGCTCCCGTGCATCCTCCCAAGTCAAGTACACGTCCCGCAGCTCTGACGCAAACTGCCGGCGAATTGTCAACAGTGGACGTCCAGGACGCCGAGAACCTGATGCTTTGTAAAATAGGCAAGCATGGTTAAGGCTCTCGGGAGGCATACTTAGGAGGTATATGGCCTAGCCAGCCGAAACGCCTTCGCCGGATGACAGAAGATATCAAGGGTTGCTGTGTCCGTTGCCTCTCTTCTGTGGTCCTTACAAAGTCAAGTCCAGCAATATACCTACAGGTATTTTCATAAATTCTTGATAAACTCTTCATATAACTTTAAGGAAATTAACAGTAGGTAATTTTTTAATATTATTGATATCCCAACAGAGACAGAGAAACTCTGGAAACGAATGTGAAATATCTAGGCTACGGCTAGGACTAGGAAACGAATGTGGATTATCTGGATAATCTATCAATAGTATTTTGTACAAGCCCAACATGGGTATAATCCAGTAATTTGTCTACAAGTATTTGTACACATTCAAATTGTAATGTTGTTAACTTTTTAATAAGTTGCTGTTTTAGTTTTTGGAGTACCGATGCAGTGTCTATGCACCATTGGATGCGGATAAGGGAGAGTAGTAGTAGAAGTTTTAGTTTAATATTTATTTTATTAGTTTACTACGTAGTGTTTGTTCTCTACGATTTTTTTTAAAAAAGTAAGCACAAACCGTTTTATGTAAAATTGTTTTATTATGTTTTGCGAATAATTGACTCTCAGTCATTTATTACGTCTTATAAAATAATCATAAAAGCTAGCTCTATCAACTTATCGAAAGAAGCAAAATTGGCAGTACACAACGGAGTTCTGGTACCAACCCTTATGTATGGTAGTGAAGCGTGGTGTGGAAAAAGAAGGATGAAAGTAGACTGAATGCTGTTGAAATGCGATCTCTCAGGCGAATGTGTGGTGAGACTATGTATGATAGGTATACAAATGTCGAAATTAGTGCAAGGCTGAGATAAGCATTATCCACAAAATTAAGAAAGGGTTTTTACAATGGTTTGGTCATGTGGAGCGAATGGTGATGAAAGATATAAAAGAAGTTTCCCATGCATGAGTGCCTGGATGTAAAGCTCCAGAGGCCTGATTAAAGACATGATATTCTGAGAAAAAAAAGAAAGGACTTGGCATAAAGTTTTTCATGTGAAAATTCGGAATAATCGGCGTATGTGCAAATGAATAAAAATTCACGTGTGATGTAGAGGAAGCAAAGAAAGTCTGTCAGGACGTGACCTGGTAATGGCGTTCTATCCTCTCTGCCTACCCCTCGGGGAAATGACGTGATGGTTAGTAAGTTAGTTAGCTCTATCAAAAATATATTTCTACTGTGCTATATTTCTGTGTAAGCCAGTAGGTAATAAGCATTTATTGTAATATCTTCACAAATGTAATTAATGCCATATTTCTGCGGTATCTTAAACAAAATATGGCGACTGACCATCACCTTTCACCTTCACATCATCAATTATTTGTTTTTCGATATATTTTTAAGGGCTTATATGATATATAATACTGTCTTATTGGTGAACCTGTAAAACACGTAACGCCCAATTGATTTTTTTGTAAATATCATGAAAAAAATGTAATCACTAAAAATTTTACATATTAAATTTGACATATTATTCGTAGTCGGCTGTTGAATTTTTCTGCGTCCTGGCAAAAAGTATCGGACCGCGAGCCGCGCCGAATGAAATTATCGTTGGGTTTGTAATTCAATTAAGGTTATAAAGTTTGGACTACTTTTACTAAATAATAATTAAGTGTCGGTAGCAAAATACAACAGTACAGTAATTTTCATATCATTTCTCTGTAGCTAAATCATTTCTAACAGTGCCGTATTAAACGATATACCTAGATACTAGGTACCTACCTAATATCAATTTATAGGCAGATTAACTTTTGAGAATAAAACTGGACCTACCTACAATATAAATAAGGTGTTATACCTACGTTTTTGGCGATTAAATTCATGAAAAATTCCAGTAGTCCAGCAGTGCCAAAATAACTATTCTATTTAACATTCTTGATGGAGGCTTTTATGGACATATTTAGTTTCCCGTTATTTGAACAAAGAATTGAGGCTGAGGAAAAAAATCCCGAATAATAATATAGCAAGATGCTCACATCATGACGTCACAAGTGCGGAATGCACTTTGTCCGCTGTGATGGCTGCCTCTTACCTCCGTATAATGTATTAAGTTCAGTTTAGACTAGGAGTATGTAACGACATTGAGTAATCTTAGAGCTAACCATGAGATTTATGGAAATATATGATTACCAATGTCCTACCTATGTAGACGTAGGTAGGTAGGTACATCATCGTTCCCTAGATGAAATATATACATATACATTCATTCATTAATTCCATTATCAGCACAGGATGGTGCATAGGATGCTGCATAGTTGCCCCAGTGCAATAATTTGATCATCTTATTAAATGAAGGTAAGATGTACACGTACAGTCTTACGCTTCAGCGCCAGTTCAAGGAACACATGAAATATTAAAACAAAAACCACATAATTTTAAAAAAAAATCATGTTGACTCTTTACGTGCATAGAACCCGCGACTTCATGCATGGTACCTGTACCCCAGCGTGCTAATCATTACACCGCGAGGCGGACACTTGTGAATTATCTCTATACCTTTAGTGTGAATACCTACTCCACATAGTTAAAATATTTATCATCATAAAGCCCACTTTATACGGGACAGAAAACTGTACAGTCTCTTGTGCAGTTTGCAAACTGTCCCGTATAAAGCGATTAACTGTATGGAATATTGGGTCGGCGCGCGGCGTGACATTTGGCAGACTAGCCCTGCGATTCCGTTCGTAAACCCAAACGTCACTAGCCGCCCATTTCTCGCCGAACTGTCAAATCGTTTATCTCTAACCTTACTTATTCGACGAATTTGCTTCTCCAAAAATGTTGATCTTTTATGTCTTGTGGAATGCATAGACCTTGAGAGATTCTACCAAGATTCCACTCTACTTTGAAGCCAAAAAAATGGGGATTCCGATTTTGACAGTGACAGTTAGGTGAATAGTTATCAGTGCAAGGGCAGAAATCAGTAATCGTATCTTGCATGAAAAACATGCATTTTCACTCGAGTCAATCTAATATTTCGAAAATAAACGAAACATTTATTGTATACGTAGGTATTTTCGAAAAACTGCATGGTTTCATGCTCTGTTTACACTATAAATTAGCGGCCAAAGATTAGCGGCCTACTCAATGCGCCAATATATATATTCCTCATGTAAACGCAGCGTAATACTCATCTCACCGCCATGAAAAATTGCCCTTCAGATTCCAAAACCACTTCCGAAAATGATAGTCATGAATCCCGGGCTATTAAGCACTCCTGATAATATTATAAACGTATAAATTCCGGCACATTCAACACACAAACATGTTAGGTGAAGAACGTACTAAGGATTGATCGTCTGATATGAGGAACTTCCAATAATCGTGGTCTAAGATCGTGAATTCACTATTGGTGATTGGATAATAATAATGGCCTACCTATCAACTATCACCTATCACCAATAAGCGACTCTGCATCGACTCTGAAGAGTAGATATCTACTGTTTATTTACAACAGGCATAAATTATGTCTATATATCTTAATTATTTTAGCGACCATACAGCCTTTTAAAAAACAAAAATGTTTATTAATACACTTTTTTTTATCAAAAAGTGAAGGATTGATTTGTTTTAATTTGGATACAAAACGTTTTTTGGAATTGTAATAAAAACATTTTGGGAAAAAACTTTTCTTTAACTGTGGAATAAAATTATATATATGTAGTTGGAAAAAAGATAAAAAAACATTCTATGAGTTAAACACTTGCAGGTTTTTTAAAATTGAGATGTGGGAAAGCTCTCTTTAGATTAGTACAATAAGATAACGTTTTTTGGTTAGTAAGATAAATTATTTTTGGTTAAGTAAACGTACAGAAAAACTAATTTTGGAATAATCGAGTTTTTTCCCTCTCTGCCTTCCCCTTCAGAGAAACGGCGTAATGGTTAGTAAAAAAGCGTAAGGTAAGTTAAAAAGCATGTTAATAAAACATATATGTAAAAACCCTACGAGCGTTGAAACAAATAAAATTTTTTTTAAATATATGAAAAAAAAAAAATAAGAAAACTTATTATTAAGGAAAAAATATCTATATTTTCAATTACGTTTTTTTTCCAAATCGAAATTCGCTTTATTTTGGTGTATCAATGCAGTGCCCTATGTACTAATGGGCGCGGATAAGGGATTGTAGTAGTAGTTAATGAATACCTTTTCTGTAATATACGAAAACTCTCTTTCATGGTTAGTATAGAAAACTCATTTTGCAACATAGGAAAGCTCTTAAAATCTGACTATAAGTAAACTTAGTCTTCAATATAAGAAAGCTCTTACAAGCCGACTATACGAAAACTCATTCTTCAATATAGGAAAACTCTTACAAGCTGACTATAGGAAAACTCATTCTGCAATATAGGAAAACTCATTCTGCAATATAGGAAAACTCATTCTGCAATTATAGGAAAACTCATTCTGCAAATAGGAAAGCTCTTACAAGCTGGCTACAGGAAAACTCGTTCTGCAATATAGGAAACCTGTTACAAGCTGACTATAGGAAAACTCATTCTTCAATGTAGGAAAGTTTTTACAAGCTGACTATAGGAAAACTCATTCTGCAATATAGAAAAGCTCTTACAAGCTGGCTATAGGAAACCTCTTACAAGCTGACTATAGGAAATCTCATTCTGGAATATTATAAGAAAACTTATTCTAGAATTTAGGAAAACTTTTTGAATTACAGGGTGGCGGAGATTGAGTGACCACATTTGTAATGGGCGCCACAATTTAAATTTACGAAGTAGAGGGATAAAAAAAATACGAGTAGCTGCAAATTAAAGGAAGTATATTTTTTGTGAGAGATATACACATAATTATAAGCTAGGTATCCAATAAATCCGTAAAGCGGATTATTAAAATTTTGCTTCTTTTTATAAAAATAAATGCTCCACATAGGGAACGTATATGGTATATGATGATGATGAACTTTTAAACTGATGTTCATAATATGTATGGCTATTATGACTTTTATTTTGTTTACTCTTCCTTAAGAAATTATAGTTAGTATCTAATAGCTTCACCGACACGCAGAACTTTGCGCAACTTCTGCGTCGTTTAGGGAAAAATTCTCGGCCTTGATATTTCATAAGAATTTCTCCGTCCCCTTTCTTAAATTAGGCCTGAAGGTATGTAGGTATTGCACAAGGATGTTCAAAAAACGTATTATTTAGGAGGATTCGGCGTAAGCATAATGTGGTTTTTCTTGAATCTGGTATATCCCCGTCCTTACTTATGGCGCGGAAACAATGACTCTGACCAAGCAATCCTCCCATAAGTTGCAAGTTGCACAGAGGAGCATGGAGAGGATTATGCTTGGAATAACATTAAGAGACCGAAAAAGGAACGATTGGATCCGACGCCAGACAAAGGTCTGCGACGTGGTGCAGCGAATTGCTTGGTTGAAGTGGAAATGGGCCGGTCACATAGCCAGAATGACGGACGACAGATGGACGAAACGCGTTCTGGTGTGGAGACCGAGGAACCAGAGGCCTCAAGGACGTCCACCGATGAGATGGGTGGACGACATCAGGAAGTCTGCTGGAAGACAGTGGATGGGGACGGCGCAGGATCGGGAGGAGTGGAGACGGCAGGGGGAGGCCTATGTCCAGCAGTGGACCTCAACGGGCTGAGATGATGATGATGATGATGGTATATCCCCAACCAATGAAAAAATCAGAGCATTCTGATTTATGTGTTGTAATATCGGTTGCAATATAGGGAAATAGCATACCTACTATAAGTATTAGTATGAGAAATAGGGCTACTCCTTACACTTGTGTCTTCCATATTGCAGTTGACGATGACTCTTGTGATGTCGTAGAAGTAACTTATATCTATTGATAATATACGTATGTTTATCTTTTCGATATTACAAACAGTTGAGTACCCCACACGCTAGTGAGTAGGTAGTATAATAAATATAATGTACCTACCATGCAGGACTGCGACCAAAACAAGTCACATTTTCATAACGGGTTACCGAATTATTCTTTTCGTAATTGAACAAGGGAGTCGTCACTCACACCGTGAGCCACCCTTCATATTTTTAAAACTTACTTATCACCATCATTTTGTTATTATTTTTTCCGCTGTTTGCTTTTTAAATAAATCATTATCACTCTTAAAATGCATAGGTAGGTATTATTTACATCACAAGGAATCATAAAAAAGAACCTAAATGCCTTGCAGATAACGCGCTTGCACTGGACGGGTATAAACTGTGCACCTCTCGATTTAAGCTTACACTTTGTTTTCTGCGTAACTAATTTTTTTGCATAAATAGGGGCGAACGAGAACGCGGTGACAGATGATAAGTTTGTAAATTTAAAAAATCCGTTAGTCATCATCATCATCATACCATATCTGCTCCCTATGCGGAGCATATGGATTCCACAAACTGCCTCCAAGCCAAGCGATCGGCCGCCAGTTCCCATGCATCCTCCCAAGTCAGGTCCATGTCCCGCAACCCTGACGTAAACTGCCGACTAGTTGTCAACAGTGGACGTCCAGGACGCCGAGAACTTGTAGCATTGTTAAGGCTCTCAGGGGGGATACGTAGTATATGGCCTAGTCAGTCAAAACGTCTTCGCCGGATGACAGTAGATACCAATCGTTGCTGCGTCCATTACCTCACATCTGTGTTCCTTACAAAGTCTAACCACCGCAAGCCTATAAATATTTTTTTAAGGCACCTATTCTCAAAACTCAGAAGCCTATTTGGGCCCTGGTTAGGTGTTAAAAAAACCGTTAGACAAATAATTTACTTCGGTTGTTTGGGCTTTCGGTAGTATTTATAATACTTCATGTCATATAATTTAAAACAAATCTTAAATGAAATAATTATTCTATAGATTTTTAACTTTATCCGTCACACTTCCTGTATATGAAAATGTCTGTTTCTAATAAATTTTATTCTAGTCACTATTATCAGTAGTAGCAACCTGGTAACAAAAAATAAGTTTCCTAACCTGCTTACACGTCAAACATTATTTGCTTAGAATGTGACTACCGCTATCGCGGATATGTGTAATCTACGTGCATTTTACGTCAAATGTTTCATTCTAAACTCTAGTTATCGTTTTGCTGTCTGAAACTGATTCATTTACTTTTATAAAATCTCTTTCACTTTTGCTTACTAGTTTTGCCTAAACTAGTTAAATATATGAAATACCATTCAAAGTAATCATGGGTGCGTAAAAATACATAGAATCCTTAAAATATGTAGAATATGTCCCGTTTATCATTAACTTGTCTCACAATCGATATTAAGGTTATGTACCGCCTACAATGTTTACCGTATGCTTTTTGTTTCAGGAGGGTTATTTAGCTACTTTAGAGGGCTTTTAGGAGCTCGAGAAATGCGTATACTTATTTTAGGACTCGATGGAGCAGGCAAAACTACCATTTTATACAGACTGCAAGTTGGTGAAGTAGTTACTACAATACCTACAATTGGGTTCAATGTAGAGCAAGTACAGTATAAAAACCTGAAATTTCAAGTTTGGGACCTAGGAGGACAAACAAGCATAAGGTATACATTAAACTTCTATTCCCAAGTGTCATCTACAATTATTGTTGACTCATTTGGGTTACATTCGCCAGCAGTCTAAATATTATTAAACTGTTCTTTGTTTCCATAATACTCGCATATAAATTAATGTTTCCTACATGCCTTATGTAAATACTTGCTTGTAATTGTACTTCTGTGACAAATCAGCAAGAGAAGATATAAAAATTGTGTTTAGTTTACAACAAACTTAATGTTTCAGACCATACTGGAGGTGCTATTATGGAAATACAGATGCTATAATATACGTAGTGGACTCAGCAGATAGAGATAGAATAGGAATATCAAAAGATGAGCTTCTACACATGCTTAGAGTAAGTTCAATTTTCGATTATCCTTTTAATAGAAGCATTGTTAAGAAATAGTTGACTTATTTTTGTCATTCATTTTGCATCTTTCGCCTAGGTTGACATGTTTAAATAGAAAACAAAGTAAAGTACCAAATTAATTAATTTAGTAAACCGGTTTCGCCTGTTCATCATTCATTCCGCCTTCACTTGTGCTCGGAAGGATCGGAGTAAACAAAGACTGAATCTGTTGAACACGGAGTAAATATTCAACTGTGTTTATCCATTCTATCTTTAGTTTGATAGCTACCTAAGAACATAATTTCACACAGTGATATACCATACGAATTTATAGAATGGACGTTCATTGTTACTTCATTCTGTCTAAGTCAGACAAACTTCCATATAACGAACTTCTTTATAACAATTTTCTCCGAATACCTTTTTTTTGCTGGACATTGAACTTCAAGCTTTCGAGCAAACGAAGTCCAATTTCTATATAACGAAGATTATTTCCGAGAAATGTCCCCCTCTTAAAAGATTTTTACTTTTCATTTTGAAAGTTGCTTGCATAGGAAGCTTACATGTTATTAAACAAGTCTTTGAGATTCGTAAATATATCAACATTTTGCTAAAATTGTCACGCGTAATAGTTGTCCTTGATTTTTGCACTTTAGATTTGTTTGAATGGTCCAACCTAATTGCGCACATTTAGTGTGAATGCGCCGGCAATATTACCAACACTCTTTTTACTAGGAGTTTCCCGATCCATAGTAAACCTTTCTTATTCCTCGACTGTTTAGTTTAGGTTCATCCAAGACAAGAAGTGTACAGATGGTAAGCTTCAAAAAAGAATTAACTAGAAGGGGTGTTTCCATACAAATTTTCAAAAAATTTCATAACACCACTTATTATCAAATTCCACCGTGAACATTCCACACTTCCACTCCAAACACACAATACACTCACACTTCGAAACATAGGCGAGGTAGGTTTTTTCTGCCCGTGATGAAAATATATAAGATAGATAGCCAAAGGGTGTACACATGAACACTTATTGAAAAATTAGACACAATGGGAAAACTGGTGAACACTAAATACGAAGGTAAAAAAAGTTTTTATCAGCAACCGCATCGACACATATTCAACACTAAATATGTAGCAAAATTTACACCGTGTCCCATACAAAATATATAAGATAGGTAGCCAAAGGGTTTTTTGATCCGGTACACATTAACACTTATTGAAAAAAGTATTAATACGACAAATTTTCTGAAAAATGCTATGGCGGGGTGGCGGTGGGCGGGGAGGAGTGGGGGTGCTCTGGTCACCGACACATTCAAAAAGTTTTCTATCTGCAACCACCAGTTCAAAAATGGACGGTACACATAATTTTTATTCATATTTTAATCATTTTTTTAAGAAATAGAATTGAGTTTTTTGAAAAACTTATTAAGATTTTTTTTCTCAGAATATCATGAATAATCACCCTCTGGAGTTTCGCGCTGTATCGTAAACGGTGTATGTATAGACTTATAGACAGATAATAAAATACAAGTTCTCTAGAGTGAATGTGCTACTGAGTGAACAATCTGATTCCTCCTTAAAATGTTTATCTGCAGATAACATGTCTGTTGATGTCATGTATCGGGAGAGTTGTGAGAAATGTTAGTTATAATGAAATATTTTGCTTTTTAACAGGAGGAAGAGTTGGCGGGAGCTATATTAGTCGTTCTAGCAAATAAACAAGATATGGCGGGGTGTTTAACAGTGGCAGAGGTACACCAAGCTCTCGGCTTGGACGCCCTGAAGGATAGGACATTCCAGATATTCAAGACTTCCGCCACGAAGGGGGAAGGGCTAGACCAAGCTATGGACTGGTTGTCTAATGCCCTCCAGGCCAAGAAATAACCAAACTAAGCACCCCAAGCCTTCATTAAGTTAAATTTAATATAATTATGTGTATTTTTATTAAGTAGCTTACTTATTTATAAATTTATACAGAGTTACACGCGACCGTGATTGAATCAATGTTTTTTTATAATAAATTTGCTGCCACAAGACAAATATAGAATCTTATAAAAGTAATGTTTTTGACATGTGGATATTTTCATGTGGACTTGGACAAGTGCATATTTTCAACCTCTTGGGCTCCTAAACAGATTACTCTAAAATCGTCATAATTTAGTGTTTAAGAAATTTCGGGAATGTTAAAATAAACGCAGTTTATATTTTTACATTCTGTCAGTATTCCAATAAAATAAGAAATATTATTTTCTGTGTGTATGATGTAATTTTGCAGTGAAAGATTATAAGTGGCCGCCTATTGAAAAAATATTTTTAGCAAATTACATTAGTCAAACTTAAAACGTCTTTGATGTTGAATCAGTATGTGCATTATGTGATATGAATTTTTTTTATAAAGTTAATAAAAGTAAAAAATTATTTATGTATTTTAGTTGACCGTACTCCAAAATATATTCTGACAAAAATAATGCCCCTCGGATAAAATATATACACTTAAAATACACAATAAAATTTCTTGCCATAGTAGAATATTGTGTGGAAGATTGTTATCATTTCATAGAGTTTACATTCTGGAATGCTTTTGTAGCAGTAAATAATCTTTTTATTGGCAATAAAACGTATTTTGTGTACTTAAGTTTCAAGTTTTTAATATGTTAACAGCTGCATACAGTACATTTAACATGTCAAAAGAAAAACCTCATTTAGTGTTGCGAATGCAGGCCAAATTAATATTACATATTTCCCTATTGTACGTTTAATAAAATGATATGTTAATCAACATCCAAACAAAAAATATTTTTATTTCTGTAATTTACTTTAACAGGTAAGTTTAAATGAATTTAACGCATTTATAAATTGTAAATATTGATATATGTATATGTCAAAGCAGTATCATTTTAGCATAAAAAAATTATCATGAAACATATTCTGCGTACAACTTAGTATTGTATATTTTCCTCGATCTTTGCTAGTCTTATGCTTAAATCCAGTGGCGGATTTGCAGTCTTGGCCGCCCTAGGCCCTCGCTGCCCCTTTCTCAGCTCTCATCATTTAAGTATTATATACAAATACTAATCTGGCCGCCCTAGGCCCGGGCTAATCCGCCACTGCTTACATCAGTCCTTAATGGAGACTATTTAAAATTCTTTATTTTTATCTAATTTCTGATTTTAAAAATACGTAGCTGTAATTTTTCATTTTGTAAATTATAAACCTACCTACCTTTACTCTATTTATGCAACTATTTTCTGAAATTCTCATCAAATACTAAAATGAGGAAAAAAACTAGTATTTTGAGATAGTGTAGGAGTATAATAAAAATACAAATCTAAACTGAACTCGGTAATCTGAACTTCAGAATCACTTATCTCAAAATTACTTGTCTAATGAGTGTATTTGTTAAAGGAAAACTATATTTTTACAATGCTTGACTTTTTGCATGGTTGGGAAAGCAAGGCTTGCAGCTATTACTTCTCCAAATTCTATCATCCCATTGTTTTATTGTGCTAGTGTACCTACTATCCTCACAAAATTCCTTCAGTTATATGTATGTAATAAAGATTTATTATTTATATCTCATTAAATTAAATATTGAAAAGAAACCTCAATGTTTTTATTTCCTAATGCCAAACGTAGAAAAATTATTATTTGCCTCTTTTGTATTCGCTACATACATAAAAAAGCAAAGATTTCTAGCTTTTAACAGATATTTTGGCGACGAAGATTACATGTAATTAAAAAATCAATGTTATAAAAATACTATTTATTAGAATTAATCTTAAAATAATCAGGAAAACCACATTTTAATTTAAATCAGGGAAGTGTTCTTCTCTCAGGAGTTCAGTCTCTACCAAACTGGGTTTCCGAATCTTTGCATTCGTTTTTCTTGCGCATCTAATTCCATTCCAACCTTTTTTCGCATGTAGAATATTGGACAATCGCGGCTGTAAAAAGTATAATTAATTAAATTACTGTCGATTACTTGTTTTGATAAGTAAACGAGTGATTGAAATTAGACATTCCTACAAATATTCTGGATAATCTCGGTCAAGGAGGTTCTGTATGATAGTCTCGGTACAAATGGCGGTTCAGTTGCCGAGAGCAAAAAAATGTTTTTTTTTTTGTTATGACCTGTTGGGAGATAACATTCAGTAATCACTTTCCCAGTAAAACTGCTTATTTTTTATGTACCTTTTTGAACATGGACGAGAGGCGTTTTGTGGATGTGTCTGGCCACTGAGAATGGTAAATATTTAGAGGATACAATATTTATTTCCATAGTCTGTCTTCTATAAGTCTGACAATAAGGACATTAAAGTAAAAATGTTATGTTAATACCTTGTACACAATACTTCTTCATGAAGACTTCCCTGACATCTCTGGCACTCGGTCCACAGCCTGGAGAAACGTCTTCCATGGATCTCAGTTTAAGGACCTCGTTCCAAACAGCTGCGGCTCCTTGGTCATATACAATGGTCACATAAAGCCTTCTTGGAGTCTCCGGGGAGAACAGTTTTGCAGCCCATGCAAGTTTCTTTCTTCTGGGTAAAGGCTGCCAGCGCACCGACTCGTGAAGTGACCATTGCCTTAGTTCTGGTGTGGTCTCCTCCTATTGAGTTTCAAATTCATGACAAGTTATCTTTTGTGTTGTATATTTTAAACAGCTTAGGTCAGTGAACAAAGCTTAAGTAAACACATATTTTGTAATCAATAGACAATTACTATCAAGATTTTTTTTATTGGCTAATAAATTTAAATTAAAAAATCACTATACGATAGGTGCGATTATTTTTTATATTAGTTAAGCTTAGTGTGATACGACGTCCATTAACTACAAATATACAAGTTTCAAAAATTGATAGATATGATCAATGTGGTTTATCACATAAAAAATATTTCATATGTGGTACTGAAAGAATGATCATCAAAAATTATCAAGATAAACTGCACTTGGTGTACTAAGCAGTACCCTATACACGTTAAATGCGGAAAAGGGGAAAGTAGTAGTAGGTTATCTAGATATCTAGATATTCATATTCCTTTCCAGAGCTTCGTTGTCTCTGTTCTCTGTTGAGATGTCAAAAATGTCTGATATTTTCCTTTTATATGAAAAATGCAACGTTTAACTTTATTTTCAGCTTAGTAAAACCGTGAAAAAAACTTACTTAATAACAGAGATTCTGCCTTTTCGCCCAAAATAGGTTCAAATATTCTGAGCAGAGGTTTAGACAACTGGTTTTCCAGATAATAATTGAAATCGATTGGAACACTGTTTTCCAAAACATAGATAGGATCCTGAAACGAATGCACATCTGTAAAATGTTTTAAAATATGCAAAAGTTTAACCAAATTATGAAATTTTCTACAGAAAGTATTTAAAATCTCTAGATGAAAAACTTTATACCAAACAACAACCGTCAGGAGGGATGTAAGTTTTAACATCTTGGGTTCTGAACAATTTAAATCAATTATATTTTGGGTAGACTTTCAGTATATAATTAATCTTAAATAATTAATTTCTCTGACCTCAGCTTTCATGTAGGCGGGGTATTTTTGGAAGCTGCACACAGCACATACGGAACTCTGTCTCCCAACTTGGGAGCAGTTCCTGGATCCCTTTTTCTCATCTTATTAGCCAACTCCACGTGGGCCTGTTTAGCTGTGTAGTCACTCTTGGTTAGCTCCTTGGTTATAACTAGCTGGGAAATGTCTATACGATTACACAGTAGATCTGATATGATTTGTTTGGCATAGTTTACAGCGCCTGTTGGATCTCTAAAAAGGAACAATTTTTCTATAAAATGTTTTCGATTCAGCTTTGTTTAGATGGACATGATCAAATTGCCGATACATCATTTGGGAAGAACTCAATATTTCTGCCATGCGATCACTAAAAGGCCGCTAAGTGCAAGTAACTGCAAACACCAAAATTTTCTCCACGAGCAAAAAGCTAGAAGCTTGAACGACTAAAGCCCACTATATACGGGACAGTTTACTACACAGTTTCCTGGGCAGTCTGAAAACTGTCACATATAAAGCTAAAAATGGATGAAAAACTGTGTGCAAGTGTCAGATCCTCACTGTGCGCTAATTCCACACATTTTTTCACACAGTTTCGGCGTGCGCATCACCCGCGGTGATACGACAGTATAATACGTATAGTCGTATAATATTCAATAGTATCGGTAATATTACAAATAATAAACTTTGATAAACTTTTATGATGGCAAATATGAATATAGTGTAATAAATAATATGAACTGAAATCCTAGATCGAAATTCAAAATATCAAATAACGACTATTTGACATATGAGTAATGTTGCCAAATTGTAAAATCGGTAGAAGTTCCTAAAGTTATTTAAAATATGCTGAATTTATCTGCGCTTATAATTGCATAAAATAATTTCAAATTAAAATACTCTAAAATCGGTAAATCTATGTACATTTTCAGTAGATTTGATAAATCTCCACAAAATCGATAGATCTGCAAAAAATCGATAAGATGGGCGACGATAGAGATTATTAGTATGGCAACATTTATGGCAGTCGCACTGTGTATTCTATGGTCCGACTGTCGCGTTCTGCGCATGCCTACAGGCAGTAAGCTGTGCCGTGTAAAGGTAAAATTCACACCACGCAGTTTTTATTGGTCAGGAAACGGTACAAGAAACTGTGTAGTTTTCTGAACAAGAAACTGCACAGTAAACTGTCCCGTGTAAAGTGGGCTTTACAGTTTTTGATGGCCTAGCTAACAGTTCATTGAGTCCAACAAAAAAATGCAAGTCTTCACAGCTTCTAGACGCAACATTTTGTTTGTAGTTAGCGGCCTTTTAGTGATCCATCGGACAGCAGATTTCATTTCAGTCCATTTTACTAACAATTTTTGTACATATTGTATTTATAAACACATTTCAATCTCACCTATCAATTAGCAATTTTTGGAGGCATGTATTCATCATGTTCGATACTAGCGGAGAATTATCTCTTCTCACAGTTTCTATTCCTTTACAGTCCATTTTGTCATATTTTTCTGGTCTCGTAAAATACAGCCCTAGAAAAATTGGACAGCTACACAAATTTGAAAATTTATTCAGTAGGTACTGAAGAAAATGAATGAAAAGGTGGAGATTAACGCCATTTAATTTATTTAAACAGGCACAGTGGCAGCGTTGCGGTCTTTTGAGCCTAGAGATCTCTGATTCGAATCCCCACTCCAACATAACTTGATTCCAATTTTCAAGCACAAGGTTACATTGAAAATGTTATTTAGAAAGAAATTTCTATTATTGATTAACATACATACCTGCATATCGTTTTTTATTGATTAACAAATAAGGATAGTAGACTTTCTCAAATTCCAGTTTGATAGGCTTAATGAATTTAGAAGAGACAAACTCGGCGGCATCTCGGCCGAGTTCCATACTCCTCTCCAGAGACTTGACACCAAACTTGACCATCACAGAGTCAGTGTCTCCATATATTACAATGGCATCTTCTTCATACCCATTGGCCTTGGTGTACCTCTGTTCTACTTCTTGTTTGGTTTGTTCTATCATCGCACGGCCATATGCTGTAACACTCTGGAAGAGAGATAAAGCGACAAAAGTAAGACATCATTTTTTTTTAATTCAAGGGATAAAAAATTACAGTATGCCTCTCAAGTAAAATATAAATATTATTAGGAGCAGAGAAAAGTAGTATCATTTGAGCCTTTTTGAGACGTGGCTGACAGAGAGTCCCCCGGGACTCCCTTTAGTGTCCTCAGAATGCTCTAATAAAAATGTATAAATAATCAATGATGTTTATTTTACATAGATAGGCTATGTTCTGTCATGACCTAGTCCTAGGAAGATTGAGTCAATTGATTTAATCTCAACTTGTTAGAGGGAAAAAGAATGATTAAAATGAATTAGACAGTGGAAGATAGATAGTGTTGTCTTTTTTTCACTGCAAAATATAAATGGAACATAACATTTTGACAGCTCTCTTTGAAATAGCATGTCTAGTGATAACAGGTCTACGTAAATAACATGAAATTTTGTTGTAGGAGAACATCTCATTATTCTTTTCGTTTTCTTAGAAGCATACTGTTTTTTAATTTTTTAAAATTTATCAATGTAATTAGGTTTTTTCAGATGTTGTTTGTGGTGCTAAAATTGCATAAAATTGTACCTACCCCTGATATCTCTAGACAAGGCAGCTTCCCGACTTGTGCACCAGTAAAACCGTAAACAGAATTGGCACTGATTTTAAGAGCCAGCTGTCTTCCATCCAGCACCGATCTCCTGAAGGGATCCTTCTCTTCCTTCAGCTCCGCCTTGGCCTTTTTCCTCGCACTCAGCAGGGATTCCAAGATCTCCGGAAGTAGCCCTTTCGCACTGATGCCTTTACAAACAAATTGTTCGTGGGAGTCTTGGCTATTTTATCATCAGATAAGCTGAAAACAAGATGGAAATTACAAAGAAAGAATGGTTGAGTGGTCTTGTAATTTTCTTGTTTTTGCAGTAAAATGGCGCATCTTTACTGAATTCATAAATTAATTAATGAGTTTTTGTAAACTATTATTTTTTCTTTTACACACCGAGATAAAATTATTTTTAATACATAATTTTTCACACCTTTGTTTCACTAAATAGTGCCAATAAAAAAATGCAAATTCTGACAAGAATAAGTCAAACATTTACTTGAGTTTATCCTTCAAGTTCATGGGCAGCAGTGTAGTGTAGCATAGATTATGCGCCATCATGATGCTGGGGTATAGGGAAGCAAAATCCAATGTGGAGATGGGATCCTCGTAGTAGCCTCTCTTGGGTTCTATAACTGTAGCTCCCTCAAACTGCTCATCAGAACCTGAGCCATGATATGCGGGCATTAAGTACCCCACAGCTCGAGCCTGAAATATTAAGGCAATGTTTCAAAACAGAAGGTGCGGATAAGGGAATGTAGTAGTAATAGTAGTAGTTTTAAAACAGTACAAAAGTTTCCGGCAAAAATATGAAACATTGCAATCATGGAAATATTTAAAGGTATAAACTATCTAGCGAGAGGAGTAGAGGCGATTAGTGGAAGTTGTTCCTGATCAATCAGAGGACCACAACACTCAAAATTGAGAATTATGAATTTACTTATTTAATTTTTAAAATTTACAAAATTCGATGGTCAAATTTTTAATTAAAAAACATCTATACTATCAGACACGATGTTCCAATATCCTTATTATATAAGTCTGTAAATATTTTATCTGTTAAGGCGTTATTATGGTCCAAGTTAATATCTCAGCACGCATCTCTCTCTGAGTATAAACACAGACCGGTGCATGTTTACAATACACGTTTTACAAGTGCGGAAGGATTAGTTCTCCCTAAATATAATAACAAATATGGTAAGAGAACACTTCAATACAGTATACCAAAAATTTGTAACATGCTACCAACAAGTATTTAAAAAATAATTAATTTTTCAAGCTTAAAAGAGAGACGCGTACTGAGAACTTGGTTGCTAGAGTGCGAGGTATTATATTGAGTTTAGAATTGTATTTTTATTTATTTTTATTGAGTTTAGAATTGTATGTATTTTTAAATTTTTTTGCGCAAGAGTATGTATTGTGTACTTTTATTTTTAATTGAACATGTATTTATGCACCTACTGACAAGTTGCAGTAGGCAACTCAGTAGGACATGTATTGTGTTTTTAGATTATGTATACACCGTTTCCCACGATGAGACCGCGAAACTCCAGAGGGTGATTATTCATGATATTCTGAGAAAAAAATCTTAATAAAGTTTTTCAAAAAACTCAATTCTAATTTCTTAAAAAAATGATTAAAAATTCACGCGTGTAATACCGTCCATTTTTGAACTGGCTAACACCACGTGACCTGCACCAATTTCAGATATGAAATTCGAATTTTGAATGTCCGCACAGAGCGGACCCCCACTCCTCCCCGCCCACCGCCACCCCGCCACACCGCTAGCATTTCAAACAGAAGCCAGTATTACATAGTCGCTTTTTATAAATACTTTTTTTTAAATTAATTATTAAAAATGCCCGGATCAAAAAACTTTATAAGGATTTTTTTTTTCTCAGAATACCATGAACAATCACCCTCCGGAGTTTCGCGGTCTCATCGTGGGACACGGTGTATATTGAAATGAATAAAAAAACTAAAAAAAAACAATCTTATTTAAATTGTGCAAAGGAAAAAAATATAAAATCATGCGCTTGATAATTTAAATAAAAATTTAAGTAAAAAGTACTACCCAAAAAAATGCTGTGGTCAAAGAGCATTATTTGAAATTTTGTCTTTGTGGTAAATACTTCGATTGAAGAAAGCATTTTCCCTTGATTGATTTAAGATATAACAGTTATGCCGATTTGCCTTCTGTCGACAATATGTATATAATGTTAAATACCTTTCTCAGCAATTGGCTGACAACTTTGATCTGCTGTCCTCTAGTCAGAAGGCAGGTAAGGGGAACTCCGGTAACTCGGGCCATTTCCATATAGTTAATAACACACATGAGTTTGTTTAATAACCGTAAAGGTAAGTATGCATCCTTCAAGCAGTACATAGCCAGCCTAAAATTTTAAGAAAACTTAATCTTGAATAGTGTCATTGAGAATTATGAGTTAAATACAGGGTCCAGTAAATACAACTCTATGATTTCGGACTCTTGATGGTGGAACGTAGTTTTGCTGAGCTGTTTTGTAATGATATCACATTGTTTTAGTTGCCACCAAAGCCTTGGCGAAACGTCACATGAAAAATATGATTTAAATGGTATTCAACAACATTTTGAGTGTGTCCAAATACTTGTAGACAAAAACTGGATTTCACCCATTACGGCTAATAATTACAATTTGACATCTCAACAGAGACGAGAAATTTGGAAGGCAATATGGATATCTAGGCATTTACAGGGCTTATGACCTGTCATTGGCTGGGTTAAGTGGCCACTTGATGTATTACAACATTCCCCATGTCACCTAGTATTTGATATCCATATCTGCCAATATACAATAAAATGGCGAGACGCGGCGGTAAAAGTTATAAGCATAACAAATTGAAGATTCATCTTCAGGCGTTTCCTAGTAGGTGATACAATTCGGTAAGAATCTCACTTGCAATCATAAAGGTTTCTGCTAAAATGCTTAGCAATTTTCTCAATGGATGACAGAGAGTGTTCACATGTGAAGCGTCGCGCCATTTTATTGTATATTGGCAGATATGGATATCAAATACTATGTGGCATGGGGAATGTTGTAATACATCAAGTGGCCACTTAACCCAGCCAATGACAGGTCAACGCCTAGATATCCATATTCCCTTCCAAATTTCTCGTCTCTGTTGAGATGTCAAATTGTAAATGGTATTCCATTATAAACCATTTAATATTTTGTTTACACAATTATACAAGCTGTGGTACCTTTTATTAAGTTATACCAAACTGAATGGCAAACGCTGTTCATCCAGAATATTTTTATTTCAATAATTTAGTTACAATGTCTACAAAATGTTATTAATTTGGAAGTAACCTTCTCCTTGTTTGATCGCTCTCATTCTGCAAATCTGAAATGATACTATGGTGGACATCTTCCTTCTGCTCTTGGAGGAAATGATAACTGACGGCATTGAGAGTGTAGGAACGCAGCTTGTAATCTCGAACAAGAATCAACAGCAGATCAAAAGGAACTCTGCCTTCTATGTTGATGCTCTTATTTTCTCTTCGGCCCATTTGCTTCGATTGTAAGACGGAATCTTTGATGACTGATCTATAAAACAAACAAAAATACTTCTTTTAAGGGCAAAAAGATACAATTTCTCACATACATTAATAAGAAATAAACTATTTTTTCTTTACACATAATAATTTCGCAGTATGTTCATAGGTATAGCAGAAAACCTGTTGATTTATGGACACTAAAAAATTATTAGAAGATGTTATAAGGAAAATTTTCATCTCAATATTATGGGATTTTTGTTGTCATTATTTCTCTTCCAAGCGTTTATTTTACTTTTGACACATAGGCGCCTATAAAGTTCCGTAATTATTGACAGGCAACCATAGACCGAAAAATGCAATGCTTCATGTTTTTTTCTTTACGATAGTGAAGCACATGTTCTTTAGTTCTGATATTTATCGATATCTATGTTTATTGAGCCTACTTATGCAACGAGGATTATTCAAGTTAATTTTTTCCATGAAAAAATATAAAATGTGATTTAAATTAAAACCTATTTGTTTTTTTTTCTTTGTTTGTCGCGACACAGAGTTTCTCAATTTACATTACGACAATAAAATAGTCCTATGCATTTGGGTTTTCTGTAGCTCCTGCACCCGATGACAAACTCCAATTAAGGAGTTTATGAGTACTGTGTTTAAGTTTCTTTTGTAAAGAAATTATGTATTTTTTGTAATATTTTTTATTAAAAAAAGGCTGTTGAAAAAAAAAAATGTTTTACGACAGCGCTCTTTATAAAAACTCTGCTTTAAACGTCTGGGTATGTTTATAAACTACAAAATGTTGAGCAAAAATAAAATATAAATGTGTTAAATTGATTAAAACTTTTTCATAAATAAAGTCGATTTTTACGAGAAATCGGTTCGGTAACGCATTAGGACATCTCTAATCGATACATAATCGAGCTGTCAAAAGTAAAATAACTGCTAGGAATTGGTATAGTGTCATTATGATTTTAATACTTTTATTCACACGGATTTTAGTATTTACACGACGGCATTCTTTGATCTGCTTAAGTGTAGTGCTAGCAATGAACTCAAGAAAATGATCATTATGTAACATAAGATCGGAAAAATACATGTATATGTGACTCAATATGAATAAATTTTTTAATACCTAATATCCTTTATACGGCCGAGAAAGTCAAAATCTCTAACTTTCAGGTGTTTAGATCTGTTGAGTAAATAGGGAAGATCAAAGTTATTTATGTTGTAACCCGTTATCACATCTGGGTCCAGTTCTCTGATGAATTCAGCCCATCTCTCCAACATTTCCTTAAACCCACAACACGTAAATACATTTACCAACTAAACTAAATCATAAAATATGAAGTTCCATCATTTGCTTTCACACATAAACAAGAAAATCATTTTAAAATTGGGAAACTGAAAGTAAAAATGACATTTTGATTACGTCCAAGCACATGTAGACAAAATTTGGATTTCACCCATTATTGTTATTGAAAAAATAGTGTTCTTTTTATTTTATTTTATTACGGAACAATAACAGACAAAAGGATACTAAACATAATACAAAAAAAAGATTAAAATATACCTAGGTAGACCAATTGCCCTTTAAAATTGTTCACATCGTGCTTAATCGAATGACCAAAACATAATGTTTATGATAATGTGACATCCACACAATGCTTAAGTAAATATAACACACACATATAAAAAAAAAGTGATCACAAATATCTCAAGGACAACCTTCTCTTAAACCCATCTACGGAGCTTTCTGAAGATGTCCATACCTTCAGTGCTGTCCCTGTGTATTACATTGTACTCTCTGCACATACGAGAGAGAGGATTGTAATACCCTGTATTGGAGGAAAAGCGCTTAACTCTGTAAATGTCTGGATTACGCAGTCGTAAATTGGCACGCAGACCGATTTCGCTTATTAGCGTTGTGTCAAGGCGACTATTTATAATTTTATGCAAGCAAGTGAGATCGATTACTTTTCTCCTTTTTTCTAAACTGTCCAGTTTAAAGAAATGTAAACGATCTTTATAGTTGTGTAATCTGCGACTCACTCCAGATCTATAGGCAAGAGTTCTTAAGAATTTGGCTTGTATCGATTCGATTTTATCTATGTAAACAGAATAGTGGGGACTCCATATTGGGGATCCATAACCACTTCATGCAAAAATACAGACTAACCTTTTCAGAATGGTAGCTCAGAACTTGAGATCCGACAATGGGTGCACAGGTGTTAAGTGTGTACACATTCCTGATGAAGGGTTCCGGTTCCCCCTGGCGGATGACCATGTTTGCAATCTGGATAACTGGATCGTGTTGTGGTTCTGGGAAAATGCCTGAAACAAGAAGAAATTTGCAGTAATGTAACATCTTTATTTTGAAATAACATACTTGCGTATTATCTACAATTCTGATACGTTTTATGTTTTTATATTGTACGTAGACGCCCAAAGGGCATTAGTTAGGTACAACAATATTTATGCAAAGCAAAGGTACAGGATAGTAATTATATATTATAGATCTGCCTCAGACGACTAAATTTTGTAATCTCAAAAAGTGAGTTTTGAGTAAATTTTAAAAGTTTAAAATTCTCGACGTCAATACACTCGATTTATCATGTTTAAAATGGCCTCCGTAGAGTAATGGCCAAGACGCTGGACTCACGATACGTTAAATAAATTAATTAATAAAACACTATTT
>JAGVSP010003474.1:0-60115 GCA_022494985.1 Micrasema minimum | reverse complement strand
TTTCATTTGTGTTTAGTAGTGATTTTTACATATAATTTAAATATCGTGGCATTACATACTTTAGTTTAAGTTTTTCATTTATTTGCTTTCGTAGATGATTTGTGCAAAAAGCGAATATGCCATACGACAATTTTATAGTAGAGCCATTCCACGTGACCGCGGCCACTTCCCCATACAATCGTAGTCCTTGATTTTCTCCCTGGAATCTAGCAATAAAGCAATGATTTTTTCACACTTTTATAGATGTCAACAAGAAGCATGTTTGAATCGTATTATTCTTTTGTTTTTATTTGTTAAGTCAGATTTAAAAAAAAAAAAGACAGTATAACACCCCTGTGGTCGAAAATATTGCTCTACTGCTGAATTCCAGAAAGAAAATCGAGGACCACGATTGTATTCAGAAGCGTTCTCTTAAATCAAGGAGTCATGACCATCAAACACTTATTTCTCAAGA
This sequence comes from Micrasema minimum, assembly GCA_022494985.1. Lineage (NCBI taxonomy): Eukaryota > Metazoa > Arthropoda > Insecta > Trichoptera > Brachycentridae > Micrasema > Micrasema minimum. Next base: position 59,661 of record JAGVSP010003474.1, on the reverse strand, counting down.
GTAATTCAGGCTAAACCTGAGGCCAACATTAAATTTTGTGGTATTTTAAAAATGAAATTCCGGATTTATTGAGAGTCACATAGCCTCGAAGAATTATTATTGTAAATAGTTCAAACTGTTTTCTAGGAATATACGGAATCCGATTTTTGTTTAAATGTATTAAATCTATGTAAAAAAATAACGAGTAGGTAACGTAATTTTGGGAATATTAAAAAAAAATTGCATAACATTTTTTTTAAATATATTATTATCTTCAATGTCTTGGCAAAATAACTATGTAGCTTATTTCGGTATTTAAAAAAAATTACTTATTCGCCTTTATAACAAAACACTTACTAGTTTCTGTTACGTGCTCTATTTTGTATTAATTTAATCTCTAAAATAAAATAGAAATAATAATTAGTGCTAGTTTTGATTAATATGTTTATTTCACTAAATGAATTTAAAAAATGACTAGTCGGTGCATTTGAGCATATTTTATTTTAAAACTAATCTTATTTTGCATTTTTCAGTTAACTACCAAAGGAAAAATGAGAGCTCTCCTACAAAAAAATTACCTCAAGATGTGGAGAAACGTGGGTGTGATGTTGTTTGTGTTCGCTTTACCTGTTATGCAAGTTATTCTGTTCTGTTTGGCTGTTGGAAGGGACCCTACTGGATTAAGACTGGTAAGTTCCATTAATATATTATTGTAACAATACTTAGAAAACGTTAAAATTACATAGAAGCATCTAGATGTATCCAATATGTAAAAAGGGACTGTATGGAACGTCCTAGACTAGCGCAGAAACTAGAAATTTCGATGTACCGTGTCCGGAATGTTCTGGGCTAGTTCTCCCTTTCTGTATAAACGCCGTCAGCTGTCACTTATCACCGCTGGGTACGCGTTATCCAGCACCTACCTGTCTACGCGTGTATAGGTCGCGTCATGTAAAAAGAACGCTGGAAGAAATGATGACGCGACCTATACCTATCAATTAGTGATACATTATTGTAAAAATAAAATATAAATGTTTAAGGCGTTTTATTGAATCTCCATTCAGTTTACCAGAAACATCTATAGCGCGTCTTTCTTTCTTAGCGGATGCGAGAAAGAAAATTCCATAAAATTCTTGTATTTTAGGGTTCTCATTGCATTGGGTATCATTATTCGAACCTCCATGTATATTATTAGACTCGGTCAAAAGCTTCCACTTCTAATAATTTAGGCATATGCAACTCTTCAACTATTCATCATCAATTTCATTCCATTCCATTCCGCTCTCTATGCATACTCCACAAACTGCCTACAAGCCAAGAGCTCGGCCGCTAGTTCCCGCGCATCCTCCCAAGTCAGGTCTATATCCCACAGTTCTGATGCCAACTGCCGACGTTGTCACAAAAACTGCTATGACTGCTATCGCGATGCAAGTAGAACAAAATCATCGCAACTGGTGCAAATCTATACCTTTTGGTTGCAAACGCAATCAATAACACTGTCAATCTTTCCACTTTGTACACCCCATTTTTTATATTTCACGGCCGAGAACAGAAAAAAATAATATAACCAAAAAAAAATAATATAACGCCTTGTAAAATAGATGAACATGGTTAAGGCTCCCGGAGGCATAGGTATATGGCTCTGCTACCAGCTCAAACAACTTGTGAACTCAAATGAACAGACATGTCATTTTGAAGAATTCACAATCTTACAACATAAATATTACATTGGAAATTGAGTACGGGTTTTGTCTAGTGCAAAAAACAATGTTGATTAAGTATTTCAAATAAATAAACAAGTCCTTTGGGATTTACCATAGTTAGTAAACAAATGTTTGTGTCTACTGACACAGAAAACTCATTAAATGAAATTGTTTGCAACCCAAATTGGACTTCGCTGATTGGAATTAGTTTTAAAAATGCTTTAATTCTCGTCCACTGTCTCCCAGCAAACCTTGTTATACAATCGGCCTGTCTCAATAAACGTTCTTAGTTCTTTACAGACTAGATATCATGTGCTTTCTTGTTTCTTAGTCTAGAAATCTTAAGTTCTTGAATTTTAAAAATATTTTAATGTCGTTTGATTGTTTATAGGTCGAGAAGCTGATGATGAAACATTGGACCAGTCAGAAATCAGAGTCTGGCTTGACATGTCTAATCAGCAAATAGGACTTATGCTCAACAGAGACATTCAATTTGGCTATCGTGATTTTGCAAAGGTAAATTAAGTGAAAGTAGCAGTAGTAAATAATATAATATTTAAAATATCAATAAATAGATATGCGTCAAGTTGTTAACGTACCTACCTACTTTAAACGTTCCCATTCGTGGATTAAATTAAATGCCATTCCTTGGTAATTGCAGAACAATCAGATTTGTGAATATTCATCGAGATTAAGATTATTTTGATGTAACGGTGTGTTGTTTTTTAATCAACTGAATAATCTGTCTTGATAGTCCATCTACGCATTTTTTTTCCCACTGTGTTTCTTTAAATCTTATACCTACCATGTCTTTGTTGTTTGTTATTGTCCTTGTTACCTTTTTCTATTAAAACATGTGAGTACATGCGCTCAAATTGGGGTTATGTTTGTAAATACGAGCGATTCGGGCCATATATGAATTACCTCCTAGACAATCTTTGCGTCATAAATTTAAAGAAATAAAAAAAAATTTACATTCTCATCTCAATTTATTTACGAAAATTTAATGTTTGTTCATAAAAAACAAGATTTGTTCCTAAAAAATGGCGAAAGCATGATAGGAACACGTGAAATAAAAACTAATTTGCAGATACTATAAGCCGTCTGCAAAGGGTCAGCAAGTCGTTTAAAGGGCAATGTACATGTACACGCTTGTATAACAGGGTGCCAGAAAGCATTCAAACATTATGTATCGAAAAAAAATAAAAAATCAATTACGTTTGAAGGCGTATTACCAGATAGGCGACTATTTTGAATATCCAAACCCTTGGACGTAATAACTTATATTTGTATAGTTTTTTTTAAGTTTTTTTTATTTATTTTCAAAAGATTTTTTTTTGATTACATAGATATACATTAACCTTGATACCTTGGACTGGTACTGAAGCGTAAGGCTGATCACCTTATCTTCATGTATTAAAATGATCAAGAGACACTGCACTTGGTGAACCGATGCAGTGCCCTATGCACCATAGGGTGTGGATAAGGGATAGTAGTAGTAGATATACATTAAAAACACATATACATTAAAAATATATAAACAAAAATCCCATCAAGGCATAGCCTGTTTGTGAGTATACTGTGAAAGTCAAACAGTGTGCACGTGGCAAAAGAGATAAATAAAGTCATGTAAAAATGGAAAAATAACAGATAATGTAAACAAGATAGTTTAAAAAAAAAGAATACAAGATATTGGTTTCTAAAGATATAAAGGGGAAATAATTATAATATATATTTTGTTATGTAATTTTTATTAAAATTTGTGATATTTTGTAGATATTGTAATTTTTTTGTTTTTATAAAATGACGTCAAAAAGTGATTTATATCCTACTTTGAAAAAATGCAAAAATAAATAAATAAAATAATTAAATAAAAAATTAATTGGACTACCGATATGGAACAGTTGAATAAAATGGTAAATCTCCGATTTTCTGGGGAATCAATCATCCAAATAATTGCTGCAATTGCTTAGCTGCTTTCTCTTTCATTATTATTTATTCGGCTACAATGTTTAAATATCAAACGAATTTTTGCAGGATCTCTTTACTGACTGCAAAGAGAACCCGAAGTTGGGCGATATCCCGATACAGTTCAAGGATCCTATCTATGGGAAGAGAGCAATCCTTCATTCACAGACTTCGTCGCTCCTGGAGTCATCCTCACGTAAGTTGTAACAGTGAAATTGACACATTGAACAGAGTTGAATTTAAAGCTAATGAAATATTGAAACTCTATCTCGAGGTTTTTTCCCAAATTTAAAGTCAACTAATACAATAATTTGAAAAAGATGCACTGGGTGCCGATATGTTTACAAAGATTCTGACATAATCGAAATAATATTATTAAGTACAGAAAATTACACTTACCTAACAAATCATGAGAAAATCAGAAAAATCACAGTTAAAAAACTAACTAACTAACCATCACGCCATTTCCCCGTAGGAGTAGGCAGAGAGGATAGAACGCCATACCACTCTGTCCTGACAGACTTCCTTTGCTTCCTCTACATGCATACATCTTCTCATGCACATACGCCGATTATTCCGACTTTTCACATGACCACTTTGAGAACTTGACGTACTTGGTCATGCCATGTCTTTCTCGGCTTGACTCAACTTCTTTTAGACGTTCTTTCATCACTCATTCGCTCCACATGACCAGACCATCGTAAAAGCCCTTTCTTAATTTTGTCGATGATGCTTATCTCAGCCTCGCACTTTGCTCTAATTTCGACATTTGTACACCTATATATACATAGTCTACCACACATTCGCCCGAGAGATCGCATTTCAACAGCATTCAGTCTACATCATTTTAATCACAGTTACAATCATTAAAATTACTTCAAAAGATAGTCGTTTGCTCCTGGGACCTTCTGATTCCACATCAGATGCTGTATCCACTGAGCTAAATGACCAACCATAAAAACGTATTTTTTATGGTTTTAATCATCACTTCATTCTCAAAAAAAAAAACATCAATTTTTTTTATTTTTTATTGACTTATTTCCAGTATCGTCTTCTTCCTCGCCGTCGCCCTGACGTCATCAGCCCTCATCACGGAACGGACCGAGGGTCTGCTGGACCGCGCGTGGGTGGCCGGGGTCTCCGCCGGGGAGATCCTGACGTCGCACGTCATCACGCAGTTCGTGGTCATGTGCGGGCAGACCGCCCTCGTGCTGATATTCATGATCCTGGTATTCGGGGTCGAGTGCCAGGGAGACATCTTCTGGGTCATACTGCTCACCATACTGCAAGGTTAGTATCTGAGGAAGTCTTGAAAATACACGCTTTTTGAAGTGAAAACTTCTTTAGAATCGTTGGGAGTGATTTGAAACTCTATGAAACGAAAAAGCGACACTAAAAAGAGACAAACATATAGATCAATGAGATTTAGCCTGCGAGAGAATAAGATAGAACACAGTTGTATAGCGTTTCCTATTATCTTCGTCTTCTCTTTGTGCGGTGCTTCGTAGCCTCCACACTCTTGTCTACCAACGTTGTGCGCATGCATGTAGTAAGTTTGTAATGTATGTGTGTGCGCCTGCCCAACCGAATCGACAACGCGATCAAAAACAGTAATTGACGCGGTATTTCACAGATATATTGATAAAATCGAAACAAAAACTTTTGTCTCATACTTTAGTTATCATAAGCCGCTCGTACCACTTGTAGAAATTGAAGACATGGATCATGAATAATAAAATGAAAAAAAATTATCAACTGGGTACCAATATTTATAATAAATAAATCCTATAATTATCCCATTCCTGATCCTGCATTTATCTCATTCTCTCTCAGCTTAGTTTTATTAAGGTTTCACTTCTACCTGGTGTGAACTGCACACATGTTTTTTTAACGGTGGTGGCCCAGTGGAAGCGTCACCGAGTCGAGAGATTCCCAAAGTATTTACAAATTGAGATATATGCAAAAATATCAATGATTGCATTGTTTTTAAAACAAAAATACATTAGGGAGTCTGCCGAGGATTTCTTGACCTCGCATCATCACGCAGTTAGTCATGTGCGGGTAGACCTTTCGATTTCAAAAATTTTGAAATTTAAATTGATTTTGTTAATCATTTGACGCGGCAATCTTTGGTGTCAAATTTCATCAGGCGAAGGCGTTTCAGCTGGCTGAGCCATATATACTATGTACCTATATCTCCTGAGAGCCTTAACCATGCTTGCCTATTTTACAAGGATTCCCGGCATACTGGACGTCCACTGCTGACGATTCGTTGGCAGCTTACATCATAACTACGAGGCGTGAACCTGTCTTGGGAAGGGCACTGATATTGGAGGATAGATCGCTTAATTGTGGAATCCATATGCTGCTCAACGTTGGGAGCGAAAATGGATTGATGATCATGAAAACTAAAACACATATTTTGATTCCAGGGCTGTGTGGAATGTGCTTCGGCTTCGTAATATCCGCCATCTGCGAGTTGGAGCGTAACGCCATTCAGCTGGCTCTCGGCTCCTTCTACCCAACCCTTCTTCTCAGTGGAGTCATCTGGCCCATCGAGGGCATGCCCTTCGTTCTCCGATACATCGCTCTTTTCCTTCCTCTCACCATGGCTACCACTTCACTGAGGTCCATGCTGACCAGGGGATGGGCGATAACTGAGCCAGATGTCTACTATGGATTCATTGCCACAATCAGCTGGATAGCGCTGTTCTTAGTCGTTACAATGATTATCCTCAAAATCAAAAAGGGCTGAGTTCAATATCGTTAGTTTAGGTGTATATTTTTTAATGTGTATAAATGTCGGTGGAATTTTACAGTGATGAGTCTCGAGTCTATTAAAATGTTTTTTTATATTACATAAAATATCTAGTATTTATTTATTATGGATTTCATTTTTCTTCGTTCCTGTGTTTCGCACATACTTTTAAAACACATTTTTCTTTTTTAAACTAAAAATATCTTCTAATCACAAGGTTTTCATTATTTAAATTATATAATTGTGTCTGAATATAATTCTTAAATACAGGTTCTGATTATTTTAAAATAAGGTAGATTTAAACATTAATCATACTTTTTTATATTTTATTTTTAATTTTTTCTTCAAAGTGCTAAGTATCTTTAAGTACGATGATAAAGAAACTTTAAAACATTTCTTTCAGCATTAAATAAATTAGAAAAGTGCAAAAAAAGTATAATTTAACTCTTCCAGATCAAATTACAATATCATGACAAAGCAAATTGTTGCTCAATAATAATAAAAATATTTTAAGTACTTATTTTATTTTGAAGCTGTATTGAAATTACGGTTTCTTTTTAGTTATTATTTTTAACAAAACACATACTTAATTATGACACTTCTGTAAGAAAATCGTGCCTGTATATTATAAACAAATTATTTTTTAAATGTAAATATTTTTATGATTCGTCGTTGTAAAAGTGACTGCTAAATATAATTGTGATTGTGCCTTTTAAAATTAATATCCTGGTTACCACAAAATAAGACATTGAAATGAAAGATAGTGAATACTAAAACTTCACATGTTTTCACTTTAATGAAAAAGTTCACCTACCACGTACGTAATAGTGAAATAAACATTTTTAAACCTAAAGCTAATGGATGGTGCCATTTTTTAAAAATATTCCGTTACTAAAAGAAAACACGATATTAAATTAATCATTTACTTGATTTTGCTCAAAATATTTAAATGTTTAAGATACATAGGTGTAGGTTAGTAATATTATTCCATAACTAGATATACCAGAATACACAAACATATTGTTAGGTTTATACTGAGAATAGTGTACAACTGCATTGGGTAATTAAGCCTTCCGATCATAAGTGATCTTTTATATGTGTTACAGTTCAGTGTTATGGGATAATAAAAAAAAAAATATTTTATCTTATTCAATTTAGATTTAAAACAGGATAAAAGAAAATTCAATATTTTCTAAAATAGTAACATAGATCACTAATGGTCGAAGGCTTCAATTGCTGATAGCGAATTTGCGGCAAAATGTTGTGTTACCTTTGTACTATGATATTTCCTGATGCGGTTTCATAATGGGCTAAAACAAGAAATTTTCTGCAAAAAATGTAGAAAAATGAAACAAAATAAATTATTGCTTATTTTTCTCCAATCACAAAAAACTTTGTGCTCGTGCAAACACAGCTTGCTGTCACTATTCTGGCTTTAATGAGAAAAAAAGGGTCACCGAAGATATTATATGTACCTACATTTACTGCTGTTTCTAATAAAATGACCACGAAATAGATAGGATAAAATATAACAAAATTAAATACGTAAATGTAAAAACTACCTACTACTAATTTTCGAGCATTAGCTATTAAGGTACAATTAATTCAAATTATCAAAAACATTAATTAATTACTTGTATTTCCCATGAGTTAGGTAAGTACATATGACTCATTGGGCCTTACATTTATGATAACATATTCACGACAGAACACACAATTATTGTATAAACACAAAAATACAACAAGGAAAATTAAAATCAATTATGTATGTGCGTATGTTAAACTACCTGTCAACAACAGATAATGATATAATGATCAATTTGTCACATCCAACAATACGTTTATATATGAAATTTATAAACGTGCTAAAATTAATGAGTGACCTTCGAAGTATTTCTTTTTTAGTAGGTAGGTACTATCAAATTCATTTTACTTGAAATTTAAACATCAAAATTGTGTACCCTGTGCATCATTGGGTGTGGATACGGGATATATAGTAGTAGTAAACATCAACTGGATACAATTTAAGATCAAATTAGAAAACCAATCGTTTTCTGTCGAGCTATATTAAATTTTCTCCAATGTTTTATTTTTAAGGTTTTTATATTTAAAAATAAACATTTTTTTATGGATTACTATAGAACAAATTAAAATGGCGGCTCTTTTACACATACGTGAAACGTTGGTTGTATAGTGTAATATCCATTAGGTAAATTCTGATATGTGGGTTCTAGAATATAAGCTAATGAATGAAATGTGTGTAAGTGGGATTTGTGGCTGTAATGATTGTATAATAAACAAAATATTAAAATAAAAATGCTTTTATTATTTTACCCACCATAATCGCACCCTATGTATGTAAATCGTATGGAATCCACAAATCATCTCTTACCTGTTGCCAGCCCTTGCCCCGTACGTCTTCCCAATTCATGTCCGCATCTTAAGAGTTCTGAAGTGAACAGCCGAAGAATTGACAGTTTTTTCTTTCTTTTTTGGTTACTGCTAACTACTTTCTTGGTTTTAAAAAACAAATATGTCTAAACCAAGCTAATTAAATTTGTATTTAATTCGATAATTTTTAAAATCTACAGAGAAAGCTGAATCTGCAAAATTATCAATTTTCAGAAGATGGATTTCATAGTTTTTCAGTTGACGAATTTAATCGTTTTCAGTAGACAGATTTCATAATTTTGTAAAGAAGAATTTCATTGTTTGTTAGTTAGTAAGCAAATTTCATCAGTTTTCAGTAGACAAATTTCATCGTTTTTAAATAGTTTAATACTAATAAATAATCCTGATCTGCAGACAGAGCCAGCATCTTAGCCGTCACATCGTAGGGGCCACAATTTTCTCGATACAAATTTGAGTTTACGTTTGTATAAATAAAAGTTGAATCTCTGGTACTATGATCACAATTATTTCCTGGAGATTTATTACTTTATCCTTTCGTCATTTTCCTGCTTTTATGATAAGTTTCTTCCTGGCAATAAGCCTGATCATATTGACTATCAGCGAGCGTTCAAAGGTCTGTACGAACGATCATGGGTGGCTGGAGTGACTGCAGGAGAAGTGCTGATATCGCAGATAATTACACAAACTGTTGCCATGTGCGGACAGACAGCACTAGTTCGTATATTCATGATTAAGGTGTTTGGTCCGGTGACGGAGGAAATATTTTTGGGATCATTTCGCTAACTATTCTTCAAGGTAAGCGCTTTTTTATTCAAATGAAATTCATGTACCCAACAGTTATTCAAAACTGACAATTTTAATGGATTAGAAAAAGCTGACTACAATTTCCTCCACAATTTAATTTTATATTAGCTCTACATTATTGCAAAGTTTTTTGAAAGTTATGAAGCAGAGTTATATGAAATATTACAAAGTTTGAAGCATTAGTTCGTAATAATTACTTTCATCTGTGTGGCATCTTTACCCATTTTTCAATAAGCAGTAAAGATATTTTTATTTCATATAATCCTGCGTGAAATTAGTAGATTTTTAAGACAAATTTTTCTTAGGATCAATATTTTTCAGGTTTCTGTGGGATGCGCTTTGGCTTTGCAACATCTGCTGTGTGTGAAAAGGAACAAAGTGCCTCTATAGTTGCTATGGGACCATTTTATCCAACCATTTTGCTTAGTGCAGTCATTCGGTCTTTAGAATCAAATTCTCAGATCTACTTTACTTTTCTAAGTTTCTTCAGCTTACAATGCCTACATCTTCACTAAGATCCATGATGCAACATTGGTTTCCTATTGCATGGATATGCATCTTCTTAATTTTTACAATAAGACTGAGAATAGAAAAAAGATGAGAGGAATCCAGTCACAACATAACATAGCGGACCGGTTTAGCTACTATTTAGTTTAACAGGTCAATTTGTATTGTTATTCGTATTTAAAAATATTTTGTATTCTATCTTTTCTTGAAAATCAAATGTTTACGAACAAATTAATATTATTAATATAAATAATCATGGTCTCGCTGTCATGCGAGTGATAATTTACTTAATATGTGTAAATCTGAATAAAAGGAAACATGTGACTGAATTTTCATTTATTTCTTAACGAAGATGACATTGTAAATAAACACATAGGTAGGTAACATATTGTTAGTTTTTAAAACGTTTTATGTGATTAAGTTCAGTAAAATCCATAGTGTATGGAATTATCACAAGCTTAGATAATCATTTAGATTTTTTAATGTCATGGAGAAGGATTTTGCTAATTTTTTTCTTCTTCAATATCGCCTTGTTTAACTTTTGTTTCTGAAAAAAAAACCAAAAGAAATTAATATTAAATACTGATGAAACATTTTACAGTGCCAATAAAACATAAATTACTGTAGTTCACCTTTTTCTTTTTGGCGATTAAACCTTTATAATCAATATTTCTATCTTTCTTGTGCGGTTTACTTTCATTGGTGCCATTTTCTTGATGTTCCGAAGTATTTTCACTAACTTTTCCTGCAGAGTCTTCAATTTTTTCAGCAGAATTCCCTTCATTCTCCGAACAATTTTTCTTAAACTTCTTAAATGGCTTCTCATTTTTATTTTCGTCATTTTCATTCCAGTCTTTTCTGTTGCGTTTCTCGCTAAAGTTTCCTTCTAAATTACGCTTTCTTTTCTTATTTCCCTAAAATGAAAAACATGGTCAAACTAAGATATTTCAAACACCATTATGTAAGTGAGACATGAAACTTTACAGAGCTATGTTAATAAATTAACAGAATGTTTCAAGGCAATATACATGACATAGCACCAATTAAGTGCACAACACAGGTACCCATGTAGATTTCTGAGGATATCAAAAGTGAGGAAACCAGTATTTGAAATGTGTATTAAACTGTCAAATTCTATCGTTATTATACACCGTTTCCCACGATGAGACCGCGAAAACTCCAGAGGGTTTCATTCATGATATTCTGAGAAAAAAATCTTTAATAAATGTTTTTCAAAAACTCAATTCTAAATTTCTTAAAAAAATGACTTTATTAAAAATATGAATAAAAAATTCACACATGCGTGTAATACCGTCATTTTTGAACTGGCTAACACCACGTGACCTGCACCAATTTCAGATATGAAATTCGAATTTTTGAACATGTCCGCACAAGGCAGCCTAGGCGTTATCGGGATGAACAGGAGCGGTCCCACTCCTCCCGCCCACCGCCACCCATAGCGCCACCGCTAGATTTTCAAACAGAAAAGCCAGTATTACATAGTCGCTTTTTATTACTATTTTTTTTAAAATTAATATTAAAAATGCCCTGTGGTATCAAAAAACTTTATAAAAGGATTTTTTTCTCAGAATACCTATGAACAATCCACCCTCCGGAGTTTCGCTAGGTCCTCATCGTTGGGACAAAAGGCCGTAAAGCGTAAACGTGTAGGTAGTAAAAAAAAAGAAATGTCCATTTTAAATTTTGGGGGTTTTTTTGAGTTGAATTTAATTTGTTTTTTTCCTACACGGGAAAATATTATGTAAATTGGACAGTTTAAAAATAAATTAAAACGAAAATCGCCCTTTTCCAGAAAAAAAATTTTTTTTAAAAAAAAAAAGACAGTATACGTTCAAGTATAACGTTGGGATCCGTCGAAATGTTGTATTTGTTTTTTTTTTTTTTTTTTTTTGTTTGGGGGGTTTACACGTGCGTGGAGTGTGGTGAAAGTGTTGGTGGATGTGGGATTGTTTTTGAATTTCCTAATGAAATAAAAATAATTTAACACATTTCACTAGATAAAAGGTGTTACATTATTTGCCTTAAAGGCGAAAAATATACAACTTCAATGAAAAAGAGAGGAGCATTTCCAACCTGAACAAACTAAAAAAAAATTAGTAACACTCTTACAAATTCATCTCGTTTTTTTCCATGTGGTCTTGGTATGTTCATTATTTACTAGGTCGCTGTTGCTGTTTGTGGAATATTTCTGATTTCGTTTCCCAACAACTTTATTGTCCCTTGGATTCTGAGTCTGTTGCCCTTGTTATCCTTCTTGTTATTGGCGTTGTATCGCTGAATGGACTCGTATAGTTTTTCTTTTTGATCAACAAGTCTTCTTTCCATAGGACATTGGCTAGCTCAACCCCCGTCAGATTTCTCAAAATTTATAAAACCAAATAGTATAAAAAAAAGGTTGAATGGTATAAAACGGCAATCTTAGGAATTAAATGGACTAGAAAAGTATTTTGATTTTTTTATGCTAATTCTTTGGTCTATGAAAAACAAATATGTGATCTAAATATTAACAACACGAATCAATATGATTGGAATCTGCTTCAATCGAGATATTGTTTTGTTTTCAAAGTTTAAAATTGAATTGAGAGGACAAAGGCAAGTATACTTCGTCAGTGTTAATATTCAAACTTAACCTTTTTAGTTAGGATTCAACACGGTGATTTTATAATAAAGTTACTGTGGTAATATAATGAATACACAAAAATACAATTCAAGCGTTTTATATCAGTCCCACTTACTCTAGAAAACAATGTTTTAAGATTATCAATGTTTTGTGATTTTAATTGTGCTTTTAAAAGATGTAGGTCAAAATCTTTTACTGACATTATACAGTGTTATATTTACAAAAACTTATAAATAGAGTGGAGAAAGTGATATTTGCTGTTAAACTTCAAAACATTTTCTATATATTGTAGAATCCACAAATAAAAAACCACGTTCTAAGATCAGAGATCGATCCACTCGCAGGTGGTTTCCTTCCAGGAGTGAATTTATTTCAGCGAGAGCCTGGAATATTAACTTTATTTAATAGATTGAGATTCTCAACATGCTTTTCCTGGTTATCGAGATAATAAATATCAAGGCCCATTTCCCAATTGTAGAAATAAACTTTTGTCATTTTTAAAAAAGCAATCATACTTATACATGGTGTAACAAAACTCGTAGTACAACCCGAAAGCCGGCGAATCTACATTAATTTGGAATTGAATGAGTAATATTATGACTTAAATGTACGTTGAAAAAACTTTTTTTTTCTTCTTATAAAAGCTTTTATAAGTACCGCAGATTAAGTAGAATTGCATGAATACTTATCAAAATGCGTTTTTTTATTTAGTGTTCTTCATGAATATTATTAATTTGACTAAATAAACGATATTTGATAACAATTTGCAGAAATTTATCCAAATAAAGATTGTCTTAATAAATTTTCTTAAAAACTATGGGTCAAATCAAAAGATTTTATTCTACAAAATCGACTGCAAATATGATGTAGATTCACTGGTTTCTCTGAAGAAAAATGAAACCCACCTTTTCGACTGATGCAGGATTTCTGAATTTGATGTATGCAATAACCGTTGTCCTCTCAGCATGGAATTTTTTCTCAATCAGTGCAACTTTAGGCTTAGTTTTGAAATCAGCTAACGGTATATTTTTCTTATTCTGAAAAGAAGAATATTTTAAAGTGTAGTAATGATGATTAACACACAAATCGCACTACCTAATATATTATTTATTTGTTGAAAATTTGAACAACACTAAATGGCAACATTTATGTAGACCCCTGAATTCACATTTATCGAGACAGTGCCACAATCAAGTCCTGAGGTGTATTAAAATGAGATGAATTAAAGGCAAGTTAAAAATATATAATTCTGGCAAAAGCAGCGCTGATTTAGAACATGAATTTATACTGAGTATATTAAAATTTATACCAACCTAACAGATTCAATGCCGCCATATGGAGAAAATTTATTCCTCAAAACTTTCTCATGGTTCTTTTTTAAAACGGACACAGGAATGTTACCAACGAATAAAGTCCGTTCTATCTCATCCGGACTAAATTTCTCATCTTTTAATAGTTTCTTTTCTACCCTGCGAGCAGCTGCTTTTTGGAAGTCGGTTTAATGGAACATCCTGAGCATCTTCTTCACTTTCTGCACCATCTTCAAGTTCAGCATTGGCAGCGTTAATATTCATCTCGTTGTCAGATATTGGTAATTCATTGTCAGAATTATCAGAACCACTATCATGAGCGTCGCCATTTTCTTCAATTTCTTCATTTTGCGACGTTGACACTCTTTTCTTTTTTTTAATGTTAATATTGTTATCCCCATCTTCAGTTGTGTTAATAATAGTGTTTTTATCTTTATTCTTTTTAGATTTTTTTTCCTTGGGCTTAATATCACTTACCACAGTTTCCATTTGGGGAAGACGTTTTTTCTTTTTTTTAGGAGAGACTTCATCACTTTTGATTTGCTCGTCATTTTTCTGTTTCTTTTTTTCTATTTTTGATTTGGGTTGACTTCCATTTATTTCTGCTTTGCCAACGTAGTATTCTTTCACAACTTTTTTGGCATCTTCCTTACTATATTTTTTCTTCTTTTTAGATGGAGTATCCTCTTCACCTTCGGCGCCATCAGTACTTTCGTCAAAACCTTCGCTACCAGATTCATGATCAGGGAGTTGCGAAAGGAACTGAAAGTTATTGAAAAGCTTCGATTTTCTTTTCTTTGGAACACTTTTCGGAGAATCAAATTCACCCTTTTGGGGGGATTTCTTTTTTGTAGAAAAATTACCAGACGTTTCTGGAGTAAACGCTAGTTTAGGAGTTCGTGACTTCCCTTCTTCAGCAACTCGTGGAGTGACATTTAACGATGGTGGCAATTTCACAGGCGTCAAAGGTTTCTTAGCTACTTTACGACGGTTAGGAGTACGATTTCCAGATATTAAATCTGCAATGCTTCCAATTTCGTAATCCATTTTCTACTTCTACGCCGATTCCAATGCAACTAATAACAACTTATATAATTGTGGACAAACAAAGGCATCATCGGGAATAATGTGTGTGAAAATTACCCTTTGTTTTTTTATATTTAACAAAATAAAACAAGTTTTATTTTATTACGATATTTTCAAAACAAGTCACACATGGAAAACACACACACCTTTTTTTAGGTTATAGCTCAATCACAGATATTTTGTTTAGAAGATGGTTAAGTTTCCATGTTGTCCATAGAAAATAATTGTAGCCGACACAGAGCTATATTGTATACAATATTATTGTCTTTGGGGATGAGTATATTAGTCTATGGTGGGTTATTGCGTAATAGATGTTTAAATAATCTGTGATAGATGTTATGTTGATGTCATTTTGAAGTTTGTTTATCGATAAACATTAAATTTGTTTAATTAACAACTCATACGCCAGCCAATCTGCGCGACGCGTTTGACCACTTTTTAACCGCTGTCGACACCGCCGGTACATAAATTTGGGTGGGGCTGCTCTAAGGTCTGATTAACTTAAAAGTGGTCTTGTCGAAAGTTTATTTGATCTAAAATGGCGAATTGGCCAGCTATCGGGGCTTCGATTTTGCCCAATATTGGAGGGTGGGTCGGTGGATTAATTTCCAGCTCCCAAGTCAACTCGAAGGGACGGTTCTAAGCCATGGTACGAGTCATTGAAGAGGCCTGATTGGAGGCCCCCTAACTGGGTGTTTGGTCCAGTTTGGACGTCTTTGTACACCGGCATGGGATATGCTTCCTACTTGGTCTGGAGAGATGGTGGTGGCTTCCAAGGTACAGATATTTACTAATACCCTTAAATCCGCGTAGATTGTGTAATATATATTCTCTTCCCATCAGTCATCTATGTAAGTAAATTGTTCGGCTAAATAACGAAAAATTTTGACTAAAGTAAACAAAAACTGAGGCCGATAATTCTTTAATAAGGTTTAAGTACTTAAATATGAGCCTTGATTCATAATACAAAAGCGCATGTTTCACATCAATTTTTGGTTAAATAATGCTTGTAGTACTGAAATATGCATGTAATAAATTGATTACGGTGCTTTTTGGCTTGTTTGACTTAAAAGGGACACAAAATGAGCGTCTTTGAATAATAATTTGACTTTATGATTCTGAATTATCTATAAAATTATCTAATGCTCTTCATTATCGTAGTGAAAACCTATTTTCAAAGATTTTAATTATTTTATTAACAGGACAAGTGTAGTCAGTAGGTACTGCTATCAACATTTTGCTAATAATGTAACATAGCATAATTGCTATCCATTCACTTGAACTTGACTTGGTGATACCAGAAAACTTATATAATACCTATTTACATAAAATATTTGGCTATCTGGTTTATATGCCAGACAGATATGTATGTAAATTATAAAATAACTTGTGGTCAATTTTATATCTATTGATTTCATTGGCACATAAGAATACATAATATTATATGAATATTAATGCTATGTTAATGTTTAGCATATTATATAAATTTAAAAAAACAATTTTCTATGCAATGTTATTTTGGTAGTAAATAATAGTTTCCGGAAACACATATTTACACACATAATAGTTTTAATAATGGCGGGGTGGCGGTGGGCGGGGAGGAGTGGGGATCCGCTCTGGTCACCGTACGCCTTGCTTTGTACGGAAATAGCGATGTTACTAGGCAAGTAGGTACCAAGTACGTATTGACACGAGATCACTACGCGATCTTATTGTTTCGCGGTCCAATAGGGACGCGCTTCGCTTCGCGCTTTTTGGTGGAGGTCACGTGGTGTGAGCCAGTTCAAAAATGGACGGTATTACACGCGTGAATTTTTATTCATATTTTAATATTTTTTTTAAGAAATTAGAATTGAGTTTTTTGAAAAACTTTATTAAGATTTTTTTCTCAGAATATCAAGAATAATCACACTCTGGAGTTTCGCGGTCTCGTCGTGGGACACGGTGTATAATAATTAATGACACCAGAAACTCATATTCGGCTTTGAGCCGACCTTTATTCTTTACATATTGTCAGATTTACAAATGATGTAATTCCAAGTTGGGCAATTTTATAGAAGAGACAAAAACATCACAGTTTTATTAAGAATGTGGTGTAACATGATTCGTCCCATCTGTCATTTAGATTACTAAATATTGTTTTGGAATTAAACCCTTTTTACCACATAAAACTCTGATTGAAAACAATTTTTAGACATTTCTGGAGTTAATTTCTTTTACTGTTCATTCTTTGAAGAGCTGATAAAAGAGTCATTATACTTGGACCCAGCTTCAGTAAAATGGATTATTTCCCTTTAGCATTCTACAAAGAAAGTTTTCAGAACAAACTTTACAACACAGAACTAAGTATCAACCATTCACACCTTTAATAATTACATTAACATATATGTGTGAGAAACAGCAAGTAGTAAGAACCTAGTGTAAATAGTTTTCAGTCCTTCACCGTGTTGTATAATTTATATTCAGGAATGTTCTTACGCATTCACTTTCTTATCACTTTGTTATTATTCATCATAATTTTTAATCTGTCTTGCCATTTAACGTCTGCAACAATCTTTCTTTTAGTATTTTGTCTAAATATTGGCATACCTGTGTTGTAAAAACCTGTTTTTAATTACTATTTTCATGAGTTAAAAAAATTAAATTTGACTACACCCAAGAATATAGATTAGTATGTTTCTAAGAATCTGCTTTTTAGGTATTAAATTTTCCTTCAGAAAAAGTACCATCAACCTTCGTTGACGTCTAATCGAATTGCCATCTTTCGTAGTTTTACAGATTTTTAAGGTCATCTATCTACTTGATCACAAACATAAAATTTCGATACGCATAATAATCTTCAAGGTTGCCAGTAAAAATAAATATTATGTAATCATTTAAAATTTTTATTTAATGTTTGTTTTCTCTCAAACGTATTTCATAAAACTTTGACCGTTTGAGAACATTATATTTTCGTACTTTGAACTCTAATACCATTTTTCGTACATTCATTTGTATTGAGTTTGTATTACAATGATTGTTTTATGAACTAAGGATACGTTCAATGTAGACTGCCAAAACCCTTTTCTTTCACATAAAAAAAAAACGCAAATATGGTATTAGAAGTGGCATTTGATATATTAGTACTATAGATATTTATGTGGTGATTATAAAATCTATAAAATAAATTTTCTGTACTGCAGACAGAACGTTGTATAAGCAGTTTTTTCAGATAAGATTTTGGGAAGATTAAATAACATAGTAGTCATGCATTGTGATATAATAAATGAGTCATAAAAAATGTTGCGTAAACATTGTTGGATGCTCTTGATTTATCGGAAGATCTCTTGAACCTTAAAATGTTTTTTATTATTTTCTTTCAACCATCTTCACTTCAGTAATTGGGCATAGACCTTTTTGTTCCACTTGACACAATGGTTTAATTTCTAAGCGCCATTTTAGTTAAAAATCACCTCAAGGGCGCTTTACATTGACATGATTTAATTAGATTAGACGTGATGGTTAGTTAGTTAGTTAGTCTTTCATATGGAAAGATTATGCTTTGGTTTGTAATGTGTAAATTTTCATAAAATGATTGTCAATTGTTTTAAGTCCAGCTAAATTACCATTGATCCTGTTTGGAACTCATTAGCACTGAATTGGGCATGGACACCCATTTTCTTCGGAGCACACTGCCTTAAATGGGTTAGTAACAGAAATGATTTAAAATCATATTATTAGTAATTACCGTCGTGACCCCTCAACTTCGCCTGGTATTTGACACAATTGGGCAATTGTGGAGGACCTACACTCAAGTAAAAACCACTTCTGACACAAAAGGCATCGACACTTAATAATAGTTAAATTTCTAATGGCAAGTGTAGTAGGCGAAAGTTCGGGCATTGTTTCCTATCTTCGCCTGCCTTGTGTTTAATGATATAAAATGTTCATAAATGTCACCAGCTTGTTAAAGAAATTGAACTTTACATTGACAATTTTTGAAATGCAGGCGATGTTTGGCACCATTTCAAGTTTCAAGTTTTTCATACATTTGTTGAAAGATGCATACACAGGAAAATGCGCTAACGTAAATAATGTGCAATTACTAATATACCTACACTACTTTGCTTTAATATATATATACAATAGCACATAAATAGCGTTCGAATAAAGTGAAAAACCATAAAGGTAGGCGAAGATTGGTATCAACATGGCCACCACGGTTTCATAAGCGCTATTTCTTTCGAATTACTATTTAAATATACAATTGTCATTAGGTCCAAAGAGGATAAAAAAATTACCATTGATCCTGCTGTTGTAATCCACACAAAAAAGTCAGCTAGCATTCCATTCATCGAATTGGTGTCATGGTGACACCCATTTTCGTTGTTGGCGGAGCACACTTGCCTTAAAACTGGGTTTTAGTAAGGTCAGAAATGTAAATTAAAATCATATTTAAAAAATTACAAATTTTAGTTTGTACAAAGTTAGGGGTCACGACCGGTACGTAATAAGTAATGTGTCAACATGTTAAAAAAAAATAGTGATCATTACTCTGGCATAAGCGTAGATTATTTCAAGAAAATCTCCATTCAATTTATAATATATTTTTTTAAAGCTAAAGAAAAATATCAGTGGTACATTTGAATCAGAAATATTAATATAAATAAGAAATATTATCTTCCAAAGCTTATCTAATCAGAATAATATAATTCACTGAAAATGTACTATGTACTGTAATACTGTAGATCTTAGAAGAGATATTTTTTGTCAATGAAGTATAGATAATATTATGTAATCTACAAGCAATTTCTGTTTTAAAATCATAAGCCCTAAGAATTTCGATTTTAAAGACAAGAGTATAAAACAAAGTGTGTTTTATTTCACTACGAAAAACTGCTAACATTTAAAATGATTTCATACTGTTTATTTTCCAGAGTTTGATTGACATCCTGGCTCTGACTGGCAATGTCGCCGTGTGCGGAGTTCTCTTCTACAGGGTCAACCCAGTGGCAGGGTACCTGGTTCATCCCGTATGTGGCCTGGCTGTCCCTGGCTTCCTGCCTCAACTACGCTATCTGGAGAGACAACCCTGAAGGAGGACCCAAGATTAAGGAGCTGAAGGATTAATCGTAAAAGCCTTATAGCCAGAAGATCAACATTATTGATCTTGTCTAGAGTCGTAGTACATATAAGTCAGAATTCATATCATCTATGTAAGTGCAATATGGCATATAAATAAGAATACATAGCGACGGTTGAAAGGGAAAAGTTACCAAGCTACATGTTATGTGCAAAGGAAAATGTTACTAAGCGACATGATAATATTATGTCGCTTGGTATCACTTTCCTTTCACATATTTTGTCGCTTGATAACTTTTTCCTTTCCACTGTCGATAGGTATTTCTGGATATTTTTTAGTTGATGGCATAAGACTCTTTTAATTCGAGGATTTGAATTTTAAAATTGATTAATAGATGTGGTGCAAATAATTTTCATTTAAAAAAGAAACAATTCCAACATAATATTTGTGAAAATATATTCCCTAATACAAAAAAACTGCATAATAAAGTTTTTAAAAATTTACTTGGTAAGTTTTGTAAGGTTTTTTTGTTTCTCTTGAACAATTTGATTAATGCAGTATTGTAAT
Source organism: Micrasema minimum (assembly GCA_022494985.1). Taxonomy (NCBI): domain Eukaryota; kingdom Metazoa; phylum Arthropoda; class Insecta; order Trichoptera; family Brachycentridae; genus Micrasema; species Micrasema minimum. The sequence goes on along the minus strand of JAGVSP010003474.1, from coordinate 38,864 downwards.
TACAAAGATGATATACATTTATTTTATTTCAACATTGGAAAGATTTCTATGTTTGTTATTTTGACTTTTAGTCTTGAGAAAACTCCAGAATTGTTTTTTTTTTATTATACTGCACACAAACAGGTAATGGTTTAACACACTTAATTTTTATACCTCAATATTTAGAATAGTTTGACAACGACCTCATTCTTATTAGATTACTAAGTGTACTTTTCTTATATCCTGTTACTTTTCCTTTATAGACATATCGCCTTCTCGCATTAAAACTGTATAATCTCAAAACTTATTAATTTTACAGGAGAGCGTTTTTTTAAGGTTTGAACGTGTAATATTTTTAATAATAATGATCTTTTCAAAACTTTTTATTTATTTTTTGATAGTTACATTATCTGTCTTTCCAAAGTAAGATAAAATTATATATTATAATTTTGTTTATATAGTAGCCGAAACGTAGGTCAGAAAAAATAATCGTTTTGAGTTTTTAATACTTTTCCAGATAAAATGTTGCTTTACATTTTTTACGATTTTTATTTCAACATAAAATATTTAATTTATTCAAAACGATTAAATTTAAGAGAAAAAAAATATATTTTCACAGTAAAACAATAATATTTTTATAAAATATTTATTTCTTTCAGTACAATGATGAAATTATTATACTCTAAATATGGACTTAAACTTATACAACTAAAAACAAAATGGCTCAAAAAATAAGATAATTATAAAATAAAATTAAGTGGTTGACTAAATCTCGTTAATCGCTAAGTAACAATGGCACTAAGTTAACCAAGGTATTTCAGTCTTATCGATTATGTTTGCGTGGTCTATTGCTAGATTTATACACATATTTTAGGCATAATCTCCTCAATGCTACTGGCAATAAAATGACGTTTATGTAATGCATCTGGTAATGCATAATATGCAATCAAAAATTTTTTGCCTTTGTTCCTCCAAAATGAGAGTAGAACATTTCTGCCTTGCATTTCTCTCCGCAAGGAGGCTTAATAGATTTTTTTGCCTACAACTTTATTTTTTAGTAGAGTTTTAGCTTTTACCTGCATGCCTCAATCGTTGACAGATAATTGGACATTTGTTCTTCCCGCCCATTTTGTTGGGTGAGCGCCTAGACGTTTACGTGTTTTCTTTTTCGGCGAAAAAATTGCTGGCATGTCTGTAACTCACACCGTTTGGATTAATTGAACCGATGAATTTCAGCCTGAGATGGCTCAGAATCATGAACTACCATCTGTCAAAGAAAAATATTTATGTGTAATAAGTACCCAAATAAAATAAAATCACATTTAATAATAACTTATTATAGTTATATAAAAAACATACCTAAGTTTAGACTTATTACATATTGTGAGGTATTTTCATGTAGTATGTCCATCATTCCACTTCAGAATCTGCAATAGGCGGATCATTTACTTCTTTCTGAGTAGTTATATATTTTTTTCAAGCTCTCTAGAAATTGAATTCTTTGTGCCATTTCCAATGCATTTGATTTAAGCTGCATAAATAAAATAAAAACATTTTAAAACATACAATTAGACGGACGGTCGGGGGCGAGCGAGCGCGCGCGGCTATCTCGTTTTGTATAGAGAGGAACGCGCGGCAAAACGAGACAGCCGTCAGTCACTCGCCCCCGACCGTTTGTCGCAGTGCTGACTATTAAAACATAACTAAACGCGTTGAAACAAGTCACTGTATGTTTCAAAATCACAGTGAAAACATACATAATAAAATAACTAATATTAACGAAAATCGAAATAATCTTACATTTATTAATGAAAAAGTAAACATTTTCGGGATTAAACTATTTCTGACGCCAGATTTAGGATAAAAACAAGTCAATTTCAAAATAAAACATAACTTTTAACAAAAAAATATCTAAAACAGTATACAATTTAGAAAAAATATAGTTTTAATGAAAAGGGTCACCACAGTATTATTCATATTTTATCACAAAACTGTACAATTACATAATTATACAATTTTAAAAGGGAGAATTGATTCAAACTTTGCTAGACATTTATAGCAATAAGTGTATAATTTTGAGATTGTATAATACTAATGAAATAGAATGCTTACCTTAGGGTCAAATTTTCGTTTTTGTATACTTTTGAGGAGACACGACAAGTGCACTGCTCGGTCGTTTGAACATAACTAAAAAATATTTAGTTTTCGCGCGAAACAAGTTCTCACTTCGGCCAATTTAAAACTAACCAATGCGCTATCTAGCGAGCGTTTGTTGAACTACGCTCTTTTGTCAATATTTAAGAGATGAATACTGTTGATACCAATCGTTTCCTCATATTAACTCAATTTCGAAGATTTTTGGAAATTGTACACTTTTAATGCGAAGAGGCGATATGTGCATTTTTAAATGTGTCAAAATCGTAAAAAAATCACATGGCAGCATTAAAACATTGTACTATTTTTATAAATTACATATTAGCCTGTGTTCTCGATTTACAAGCAGCAGCATGAGATGACGAATTTAGGTGTTACCATTTTAGCGACTTTTAAACTAATTGCCAGACTGTTCCATTGTTTATGATACTTCTTCCAGTACGAATTGGCTCTATGAAAGTTTAGTAGAAGCGTCAACTGTCAAGTCTCAAAAATACAAATGGAACGATCTGAAGTTATCTGCATCTTATATCTTGCACGAGAGTTGAAAATCGCTAAATGTTAGCATTAGACCTGTTAACTCAAGTTATAATGATAAGAATTTCACTAATATAGCTTACCACATTAAAAATAAACCTTCTATTTAAACATGTACTTACACAATTTTGTTATATCTCACATTCCAAATATTCTTCATCAGCTGAACCTAACCATGGTGTCTTCAATAAGTCTATTTTCAATCACTGTTATTTATTTTTGTATTGTATATGGCATTTATTATTGTTAGTATAATGTTGCTGAGAGTTTTAAATACATAATATTTATACAAGAGCTATTATGTTTTATTTCAACATTGGTCAAACATGTTAGCTAACATTGCACAAGTCATTTTTGTTCATTTCACAGGGCGACAAATAAACTGATTATTTTACTGAATTCAAGAGGAATTTAGACTACAGTTTTAATGAGCTATGTTTTTTGGATAAATATTTAACTTCACTACATTTAAATCTCATTGGTAGATTGACGTGCGCTTAAAATATCTATCCAATAACATTAAAAAGTGAAAACTGTTTCTTTTCGACATAATGTGTGGTGTTAATAGCTAAGTGATGATAATTATGCTTTACATAGGGAGCGGATATGGAATGATGATACATTTGGTGTACTAATGCAATTCCTTATGTAGATGAGAGAAAGGAAGTTTATCCTTTCATAAAGGTTTGGTAGAGGATATTTATTTATCTTTTATGCTCTTAATATTTTTAAAATATAATATCCTGTGCCGAGGGAAACATTTTAATAATTAATAAATCCTACATTATCTACTTGGCCTGATCCATTCTTCAATTTGTGCACAATATTTATCTAGTTTCAAATGCATTGGATATTATTGATATCCCAACAGAGACAGAGAAACTCTGGAAACGAATGTGGATATCAATAATATCTGATATCAGCCCAGCATGGGTATAATCCAGTAATTTGTCTATAAGTATTTGTATTCATTTTAAAAATGTTGTCAAATGCATTGATTTGTAGCTACTTAACCTTGCTCTAGTTTATAATCCTTAAACAACCTACGACCTGTGATTAGTCAGGTTATAATTTTCAATAAGATACTTATTATATTATGGAGGTTAAAATGCTCATTCAGAAACATTTATCTTTTAAGACATTTTATTTCTGTATTAACCACAGAAAAATAATATACAGACATGATAGCGATTTCCTGTAAATTCTGATAAAAAACCAATACACCAAAACAGATCCTTGTGTTTATCTAGTTTTCAGTTTTGATGTAAAATAAAATTTCTTTACAGGACAAAGATTTCTGCCATGAACTGAAAATTACTTTTTATAACTAGCAAATAAGATGAAGAATGCTGTAAGTATCTAGAAGCTGTGAAAACTTGTTTTTTAGATTTATAGAACTGTTACGTAGGACTGACAAAAACTGCAAATCCTCAATTTCTCAAGATAACATTTTCCACCTTTTTGGCTAGTAGTGAAAATTAAGCCATTTTAACATTACTGCCTTTTAGTCATAGGAAGGCAGATTTATATTGACTACCCAATGAGACATTTGTATAAAGAGTTGCATCACAAGAAATTATCTGTTGATTGATACAAATATGTGTAGAAATTGAAGTAATTATTTTGAATAATATGCATTAAATTAAACCATGTTTGTATTTATGCATCAACTGTGCTGAGTTGATATTTTTTTCACAAAACGGCCGGCAAAATCATTGAATTCAAGATTTTATGCCATTTTGGAAGATAGTTCTATAGATGATATAACTATTTCATCTTACAGAAAGACATATCCTGCAAAATCAATTTATTCAAAATACACATTTTCAATGAGGATAGTATACTTCCCAATAAATATCATTAAACCAGAAAAATCTTACATACCCACCTCAAAAGTGAATACCATACGTCAGCAAATCTTCGTCTTTGTGTCCCATCTTTTGCAATTTCAGACTAATAGCTTTTTAAAAACAGGCGTTAGAAGATGCACCATGATCTGCTAATACCTACTCCCACTTTGTTAACATGCTTCCTGTTATGTTATGGTAGATATACATTGTGTAACAAAACTCAATGCAAGTTAGAGACCAGTGAATCTACACCATATTTGAGGTATTTGATAATATGAGGTCAGCCAATACTTGCAATTTTAACAGCTTTAAGTGCAACTGAAGTACTATATAAAATTGTAAACAAAACAATTTGAATGCCACACTTGTTTACCTTTGAAGATAGATTTGTTTGTTTATTAGTACTGTGACTAAAATAACGCATTTGAATTAAAATTTTAGTGGAGCAGGCTTATATTAGGCTGTGCTTACATGGAATATGTAAGCGTATAGAGAAATCTAGTCAAAAACTGAAGTGTAAACATGTGAAAATATGCATTATTTTTAAGAGAGTTTTCGTATGAAACTTTTGAAAGATTAGGTAAATAAATTTGGAGAAAAATGCATGGTGTATATATAATATGCTGGTGACCAAGATTACTCAATGTGTTTATATATTCCTCATATGAACACAGTTTTGTTTTGGTGTTGACCTAATCCACAAAGTTACTGGAAGAATCGATGACTGAATTATTCTTTTAGCAAACTGCACAAGAAAAAAATAAGAATAAAAATCAATACAAGGTGATATTTTCAAATAGTCTAAGAAAAACTAATGCTTGTAAGTATTTTTTACCATCAACAAACTTTATTCAGTATGTAACATGATTAAAAAAAAGAAGACGCAAATCAGATATTATATTCTTCCAACCACGGTAAACTTATATTCAAGACGTTGAAACTAAAACATATTGTCATAGGGACAATATCTCCCAATCCAACTTTCGGAAGCAACTTAAAACAAGTAATGACCAATCTCGGCGATTGGAGAAGTCGTTAAACCTAAAATATTTATAATTGTAGCGCTTAAAACTCGTCAATTTTTATAGCTTGGTACCGAAGATACGCTTATCATTTGGATGCAATTACATTGAATCTCAAGAAGCAAAAAATTATCCTAAAAATATTATATTTACTATCTCAGATCATTGAGAAGGCTTATTGCACACTATCGATTGTCATTAGGTTTATATATCTTTAACTTGTTACGGGATGTGGCAATCATGTATGCAAAATGCAACGAGCGTAAGAGGAAACTTTAGACCAAATGAAATTAGATATCTATCAAACCCATGGACCGAAATGTTTAATACAACACACTGAACGAATAGCGAGCTGTTAGTTAAAACAAAGCAGGTGTATAGATCAGATCTTGCGAGTGCCAAAATAATTGGGAAGGGACCTTCAACTGTAAAAGCCAGGAAGCACAATATCAACAGTTGAACAAGCAATACAGCAAACAGGAATATCAGTAAAAGACGCAATGGTGTTATTATGTTACAAACATTTTGCGTTTAATATAACCAAGTCTCAACAATCACATATCAAGCGGACATTCTCCGCACACCTCAATACCAAACTAGAAAAATGGCTCTTTAAAAGTTGTTTAATAAACTTTTGTACAACTATATTACATTGTTCGGGTACAGAGATAAGATCCGAGTGAATAAAATGATAAAAGAACTGGATTAATGCATCGATTATATTGTTTATTTCTAATATTAGAGAGTAAATTCCCAAGCACTCAGGAACCTTCAAAGCGATGTTGAGAGTAAACCGCTCGTGCGCCGATACAGTCACAGACTGCCAATCACCGAGAGTGTCCATCACTCCGAATAAACCAAAACAGAACACACCGCTTCCTTATATTATCTTACAGGTTTTGTCAAAAAATAAATTTCGAGGCTAGGGGGGGCGGCCCTAGTCGGACTTCTTGTCTGCGACTTTGGGTTCGGCGGCGTCGGCCTTGGGCGCTACCTCTTTCTTGGAAGCTTCGTCGAAGTTTCCGACTAGACTGGGGACCTCATCGTAGTCCTCGGCGAGGGCCTTGGGCGCCCCCGCGCCGGCGGCGAGCTTCTTCAGCTGGTGGAGCCCCTCGGGACCCAACTGCGTGAGGATGCCCGGCAGCATCTCGGCGATCTGCTTGTTCTCGCCGTGGCCGGTGATCACGAATGTGTTGGCGGCGAGAGACGCCTTCGCCTTTGGATTATTAAAGTGAATCACAGTACCGTCGTCTTTGATCATGTTCACCTCCTCAATTCCGGGTATGGGGTTGAGGGAGAGCTTCTTTAGAGAGGATTCCAACTTCTTGTCGTCTGTCGCGGCGGTCGCGTGCACAACCTTCTTCTTGCGCCTCGGTGTTCCTTTGCCGCCGATGCGCACATGAGTTTGCAACTTTTTCAGCTTGTCTATGTTCATTTTGTGTGTTTAGGCGCAGACCCTGCGACAGAAATAAAAGGCACTTTTAGATAGGTGTTTTTAACAGTATTTAAGTACAGGAATCTATTATTTTAACAAAGCAAAATTTACACACGTGCTCTCGCGGACCGGTTACTTCAAAGAGAAAATGGTCGCCGTTCTAAGCATTCTGTCCAACATTCAGGAACTTAAAAGAAAATTGTAATCTGCAATAAAGAAATCTACTATACCAGCTGACTTGTTACCGACTCATCAGAGAATAGTTTTTCTACTGAACAATAGAGAAAATTCACTTTAGTGTATCTATTGCTACACAGATGGTGTTCGTGTATACTATTTCGATACATTTTTTTACTTGTATGTTTCAAAATCATGGGTAATATTTTTATTATTACTCATCATTATCATCATCGTATCAGCCCGCGAGGGTCCACTGCTGGACATAGGTTTCCCCCTGCCGTCTCCACTCCTCCCGATCCTATGCCGTCGCCATCCACCGTCGCAATGCGCATTAGAATGAAATTAGGGGCAGGCCGGTGACTGAATTTTTTTCTAACGATTGATTTAGGTATCTCTGTGTATTTAGGTATTTATTTTTACCTACTTTACAAGATTATTTTATCTTAGTAGGGCCGGGAAGACTTAAACAAATTAATGTCGTTATTCCTCAACCTCCGCGTAGGTAAGATTGTGATAGACAACTTTTTAACAAAACTGGGTTGCTAGATAGTGATGGAAGGTAAATAACTTGCCCTATAATATATGTAGGTAATTATTTATTATTATAAGTCTGGGACTTGTTAGTTCTACCTTCTTGCTAACCATCTGAACCTACGTTGACCTAAAGAACCCTCAGTTTTTGAGTTGGTGGTTTTAGACGCCAAATAATCCCATCTATATTTTGAACGCCACGGTTTATGTAAACGAGGCAATAAAGAAGTAAGGAAATTGTCTCCATTCCGTAGTAACTCCACTACCTGTCGTGTTCCCCTTCCCAGTTCCCGTCTAAGGAAACGGACGTGTCGAGAATATTCAAATCCAAAGCTCATTGTCAGCGGACTTGTCGATTAAAGTCGTAAAATACACCAATCTCTACATTCGAATCTTTGAATATAAGAATGCTTGTAAGCCTGTCACTGTCTACTAAATTAACATTGTATTTTAATTTATTTATCAATTAATATAAAACAATTTGAATGTTTCCAAAGACCTACTTGTAGGTATACGAAAACTGGATTTTGCCCATAACGTACTATTAATATTATTAATATAGTAACAGAGATGAGAAGTTTGGAAGGCAACTCTTATCCTACTTAATAAATATTTCTTTCCTTCTTTTGTCTTGTCCACACCGAATGGTGCATAGGGCACTGCATTGTTATGTAACATCAATTGCAGTGTACCTGGCATTTATTAAATGACGCTCAGCGCCAGTTATGAAATAGGTACCTACCTAGGTTCTAAGTTATCCTTTGAACAAAAATCGAGTTTTATCTCTATGTAAATTGACTTATCTTGATAAAATTTTGCACTATAGTCAGTGGATAGTCAAATATATGGCGAGCGAAATTCCATTCAAAAATTGATTTATTGATATCTTCTTAGAGACAAGTTAATTACCAAAAAACGTAATAGGTACAAATGGAAAGCTGCGTGATATCAAAGATAATATTAATGTGAGAAATCACATTTTAATTAATATTTCTTACCTATATCTACTTATTTACATTAAAGTAAATCTTCAGTTTTTTTTATTTCATTCTATTTTACAAATTAATTCTTAGAAAAGTTATCACTAAAAATAATAATAATTGGAATGAGTATGGCGTTACACTCTCGTGATAAAGTAGTGAATATTGAAAGAACTCAATTATTATTGAGTGGTAATTAAGATAATAATGTGGCGGAATGACATTTAGGTTATCGCAGTAGGTAGGTACCCACTCGTGATGTCATATTTCGACTTTCATACAGTAATGTCATTCATTAACCCTTAAGTGAACAGAAAATTGCGAATATTTTTTTTAATGAGTTAAAATATCAATAAAATTTTGGGCAAGATTTTACCAAAGAAAGGTCATAAGCTTTTTAAACGCCTGTATATCCATATTCCCTTATTTGTCTATGTCTATAAAAATATCGGTTTGATCAACAATTAATTGCCTCCAACAAATAAACTTATAAATTTTTACCGACAATTTTTTTTGTGATATTACAAAATTATCAGATTTAAGATTTAATACCCTTCTTGATTTTTTATTTATTGGAAGAAGCAAAAGAAGTTTGCCGTGACAGAGTGTTGTGACGTTCTATCCTCTCTGCCTACCACTTTGGGGAAATAGCGTGATGGTCGTACGTATTTAAAAAAAAATTAGATACCTACCAGTTCAATTCTTCTTTTATCCTTATTAAATCCTTGTTTTGCAGTACCTAGGCACCTATATTGGCTTTGTAAGAAATACAGAAGTGATGCAACGGACGCAGGGACCTCTGAAATCAACTATCATCAAACGAAAAGTCTGTCGAGAACCTTAAATTAATATGGTACCTACTTATTTTCTCGTGGTTTAGTGGTTTAGTGGTTAGTGCATTGGGCTACCACGCGCGAGGTCACGGGCTCGACAGAAACGGACTTCCAAGATGCCCTAACTAAAGACGTGGACCAGACGGTTAGAAAACGTTTTCTATTTTATTCTAATTTTTTATTTGGCATGCTGAGGGTTGATCCATTTAAACATTTGTGTAGTTTCTAATTAACTAATTACGCGTCAAAATGTGTCTCATAAATCTTTCAAGATGTAATCTTTCTTCAGACTATTTCACAACTACAACCATGTTAGTGTTTACATTTATTATCTACATTATTAATTTGTACGTTACATTGATATTAACTATAAATCGTATGATGTATGAAATATAACAATAATAATGTTATTGTTGTATATCTATAATATTATTTTTCAACTCACTTCTATGAAATCTGTCTCCATTTACTATAATATTACATACGGTCATATTCACATTTCTTTCAAAAACCATCACATTATTTGACTTTTCCACATTCGTTAACAAATCACTCTCCTTGCACACATCGTAAACTTTTCTGACCAAGGACTACAGCTCTTCTTCGCTATCAGCAAGAAGCACTGCGTCATCAGCGTACAAAAGGAAACTGACTGTTAAAACACTTATTATCGCTCCCACATCCATACTTTTCAATTATTTCATGATTTATCCATGTATAAGTTGAACAACCATGGTGACATCACACATCCCTGTTTGACTCCTTTGGGGATGTCAAACCACGATGGAAATGACCCATTTATCCTGACACACGCTGCACTATCCTTATACAAGGATGCAATGGCGCGGATCAGGTTGCTGCTCACTCCATACTCCGATAAAACCATCCACAGCTTTTCCCTATCGACTCGATCAAATGCTTTTTGCAAATCGACAAAAGCGCAAAAAAGGTTTTGGTAATGCGTTTTTCATAAACCATACCTAGACAAAATCCTCATTATTGCTATTAATACCTAATTGTGTGTGACGATGTAGGTAATGAGCAAACTTTAATTAAATAAAACGATAATTACAAGAATAAACTTGTAGTTTTAAGAAAAAAACACGGTCGGTTTACATTGATTTACAATGTTTATATTATAAATAAGATAGTAAAATAATTAATAATGTGTTTGCGTGTTCAATTTATCAAAAGTATTAAAAACAATTGCGCAGTGTTATATATGAATTTTAGTGACATTAATATCTACCTAGGTACGTAAAAAGTTTTTTTATAAAGAAATTATTGTAGGTAGGCATATTATATAAATATATAGTAAGTATGTATATTTATGTAGGTATATATATATTATGTTATTATTCGCTTTCTGATTGATAAATGATTAATTGTTACCTGCATTTTATGTGAGGGATTGTATTTAAAGTTTTTATTGCTGTATTTTTGGTAGTAAATTTCGTATTTATTTTTCTTTCAATGGGTAGATAACATAAAGAATTTACGCGGACGTAAATATAGAGCAATTAAGACGTTACGATTTTTTAAAGTTTTGCGTCTACTCTACGGATTTAGCGTCAAGAAACGCTACTACTAAATGCATTTAAAAAAAAAATGCGTAGAGAAAGTTGGTGTATTGTTTTCATTTAAAGTTTTAGTGTGATCGGTTAAATATTTTTTGTGTAGTGCCTTCCAGCTGTGCAAGTTTTTGGAATTAATAAATGTTTAACGATTTTTATAAAGTTTTGGTGCAACTCTAGAATATTCGTTGTGTTTAAGGAAACATTTTTAAAAATCAATTCTGACCACCACCGCTGAATTTGAAGTTGTAAAAAAAATTCACAGATGGCAGTAAAGGTGTTATCTCGATTTACTTTAGCGCGCAGCCGGGCGGAGGTCAGTGCATTTTCAAAATTATTTATTTATTTTATTACTTTAAATCTAATTTATATGAGAGATTTCTTGACATGTACTAAAAGAAATTCAAGACAAACTTAAAAGCAATGATACAGTATTAGGTTTGATTTAAACGTGAAACTAAAAAAACCGACTTTCAGATTTTAAATTAAATTAAATTAAATTAGATTACTTGTTGATTGATTAAATTTGTAAAACTATTTTTGCTATGTATTTATGTAAAATAAACACATCTTTTTCAAGGTTTTTATATATAAATTATTGCTTCTAGTAATACAAGAAGGAACATAAAGGTAGAGAATGAGGTAACTTGATAATAATAATAATGATTTATTTAGAAATTTAGGAAAAAACATAAAATTTTGCGAAATCTTTAGTAATACTTAACACTACAATAGGACAAATGAGTCAAAAAAGAAAAATTTATTCTACATAATCAACTCCAAATATGACGTAAATTCAAATTTCAAATATGCTTAAAATTCCCGCTTTTGTACATCGAGTTTTGTTCCACCATGTGTTTTGAATGGTAAATAAAATAATGATGTAAATGTTTAAAAAGTATTTCTGTTAAAATTTACAGCAATTTCCATTTTAATTAATTTAAATTTTACTTATTTATTTTAAACTAAAATTTTTAAAGCAATTCACATTTTATTTATTTTCAATTTTACTTATTCATTTTCAATTTTACTAGTTTATTTTCAAATTTAAAAAATTTAAGCAATTTAGATATTGTTCATTTTTTTCATTTTTTTTTTTGAAAACATTTTTGAGGTTTACATTTCATTTATTTCGGATTTCACAAAATTGAATATGTTATACCAGAATGTGTTGCCACCTATTTTTTCTTATTTTTTTTCTTATTATATACAATATTTGAATTATGTAATGTAAAAGCTTTTTGGGCGTGGATATTACTAAAATAAATAAATAAATTTTGATTGATAACAATAGTAGCTTCAGTTCTGTAGAGGGATAACTCAATGATACACTCAACTAAATAATAAATAGGTCCATAGTCAAAACTAAAGACGTTAAGTCACCCCACGTTTACATAAGCTCCGACTCAATTAAATAATCCTAACGCATTTATCCACGAAGCTCATTGCGCGCTAATTCGATTTTAACTGTCGTTTCACTGCGAACTTCCTCTCGCCATCCCTAGAATACAGTTTGGGTTAATGGAGTGTGTGCACGCACACTGCCCAATAAAATATACAGGGTAATAAAATCATTATTTGCACCCTATAGAGACTAGGGACCTACCCTCCACCACCAAGGGGATGGAGTACAGAATTCGTTACAAGTTACAAGTTACAACCCCTAGATTTATAGATATGTAGAATGTAGATACCGAAAGTGGGTAAATTGTAAGGGATGTTTTTTTATGTTAGAGTTACTTATACATTGGCGGCCCTCGGCAAAAAAGCTCACGATACAGAGGTTCCGGGTTTGGTTCCTTGTGAAAACACAATGATCAAAAGTGATTTTTCTCAAGTCTGGGTATTTATGACTCCTGGCTTGTTGAAGTGGTTAAATAAATACGTAGGTATAATATTATATATGTCAAACAATAAACGTTATTTTTTAATTTATTGTGAAGGTCTGGATTATTTCCGCAACTGAAAAAGCTGTTGTGTAAATGTGACTTTTATATTAATATCTCAATTTAAAAAACAAACTTTTTTTTAAATTGAGAAAAACAAACCAAAAAAACTTTAAAATAAGCATCTATAGAATTTCACAGAAAAAATGTTTATATGCTGTACATAACTAGGATTTTCAATTAAACACATCCCTGAATGATTAAAATTGGTGAATGTCCTTGCTAAATCCTTGACGGGAAGCATATTATTAGGCAGTTTTAATTCCCACCCTCTGCCAAGGGTGGTTTACCTGGTACTAGTTCATAGTAGTTATGTAGGTTTTAGTACTACGGATAAGGGTAGATTGTATCTTCGTGCAAAGAGCATGCCGTTTAGAAATTAATCTGATTTAATAAGAGTTACATTCACGTTTTGGAAAAACCAACAATTTAAACATAATTTAGTAAATTCCTTGTATCTAAATGAAGCCAAACGCCGTTTTTTCGGTGGTAAAATATTATAAAAACTAATACAGAACGTTTTGATAACTCCTATTTTCTATCGTACATATTTAGAATTTGTAAATACCTACTACTATTTTTAATGAATCCTAAGCGGATTGTGCTTGAAAATAGGTATCTAGTCGTGGTAGGGTTTTTAACCGGGGACTTCTAGACTCAGATAACACGATGCTACCAATCACTGGGCCCATTCATTAAATTGTAAAATGAAAGATGAACATATACAAAAAAAAAGATTAATAATTCAATTAGATTTAGCCAAGCGCGGAACACTAAAATTATACCAACTCTACGTACTCGATAATCATTAACCCTCTCCTTCTATGCAATACGATTTATGACAGAAAAGATAAAGATTTCTTCGAAAACCGTGGTTCGAAATTTAACTATACCTACCATGTTTAAAATTGTTTGACGGCACCGTATACATTTTTACATACATACATACGTCGTCAATTTATACGATATTCAAATATTATTTTACTATCGGATAATTCCCTGTCGTTATGATTCATTTTCCTTTGATAATCGTAAGCGTCGTCTATCTCAGTTTATTTCCCCTCCATATTATCATTAGGTATTGTTCAACCCCCTTGAATAAAACTTACTAATAATTATTATTACGAATTAAAAAAAAATGATTTTGTACCAATAATTCGTCGTAACTGCAATTTTCCTTTAAACAAGGATTACGAATAAATTATTTGACGTTCCGCTTATAATTTTTTCTCTCACGGGTAAACAAGAATTTTCAAGGAGTCTTAACAAGTTGAAAACTAACCACTATGAATATATTCAAAACCCGCCTACTTTTCATATTTTTTATTTCGTTGTTAGTTGATAACATTTTCAATTAAGTCATCATTTGGCTAAATTGGTATTCGTTGTCGAAATGTGTAATTCCGTTGGCGTGAGGGTATTCGAGTTAACAACCAACAACCAACATCACCAACCCCTAGTTGCTATTAATTTACGACTAGCACATAATTTAGGGCTATTAATCAGCTGAATTTTGGGCAGATCTAAATTATAGTGAATTATCGCTGAATGAATTAAAGCTTTGAATCTAATAATTTTTGTACTTTGACCTGACTTAATTTTGAAAAACTAAATTGTCTACCTCGTGGTGTATCGATAGCGCGTTGGGCTGCCATGCATGAGGCCACGTGTTCAATTTCCGATGGGGGTCAATATGAAGTATAATATATTCACATGAAAATACTTCATATGTATACCGTGGTCTGGGGCTGAAGCGTAAGACTGATCATCTTGCCTCAATGTACAAATATCAAGATTCAATGCACTTAGTGTATCAATGCAGTGCCCTATGCACCATTGGGTGCGGATAAGGGAGAGTAGTAGTAGTAGTAATTTTAATATCGCGGCCTTTTTATTCGTTAGTAGATAGGTACTTAGATTTTATGGTAAATATTTTGAAAGGGATGATTTTTGCCTTGTGGTGTAGTGACGTTAAGGCTGGACGATCAGTCTTACGCTTCAGCGCCAGTCCAAGGTATCACACGATATATTTTATGTGAAAAATCACATTGAAATAAATACAACCCGCGCCTTCGTGCATGGTAGCTCAATGCACTAACCCTTGCACCACGAGGTGTTAAAAACAATTAAGAGGAATGTGACGAATTGTCTGTCACGTAATTCTCGCCCATTTCTCTGCACAATCGTTGACTTTGATTTACTCCTTGGAATTTAGTTCTGAAGCAATGATGTTTTCACACCATTCGTATCATATAATGAAGGTATTCATTTCCTTTAAGAATTAAAAAAATAAAATAATACGATACAAACACGCTTTTGGTCGACATCAAAAACGTGTGAATAAATCATTGCTCTAGTGCTAAATTCATGGGAGAAAATCGAGGACTACGACTGTATGGAGAAACGTTTGCGGTCACATGACAGATATTCCGCTTAAATTGTTTGTTTAATTTAACAAGGTATTAATCAGAAAAGCAATAAATTTCTCGCTTGAAACACAAATGTGTCAAAAAGACAGATGTGTGAAAAACGAATCCATGCAACGGTTATCATCTCTCTACAAAGGGTGATACAGGACATCTGTTTCTAAGGACTAAGGATCTCGAGAACCGAGGACCTCCTACGTAGAAGGATAATAATACATAATATAATATATATAATCTAGCCAATATTTCAAGTGCTAATCCTATAATGCGGCGGGCTTTGAAGGATTTTTTGTGGCCCGTTTACAAGAACTTGGAACTGAAGATAATCGTACCCAAGGGTAATGATTATCCTATTGATTTTGGCTGATAATCCCTTTAAAAGGCCACCTACGAAAAATTTACATAGCATTTAGGTAGGTACCTAGTCCCTAGTACCTACATACCTAAGCAAAAAGGCATAAAAATAAATATAATTTATTAATATCATTTTGAAATTAAAACTCGAGGTAGGTATATTGCAAAGCCATGCATGATGCCGCTCCAGAGTATTTAAAAGAGCTTTGCATTCCAGATGAACTAGCTGAAAGACGTCTCACACTTCGATCAGCTACATCTACAGCTATAGGCAGGGTTTTAGTACCGATCCGTAATCAGCGCACAAAGTTTGGAGAGCGCGCTTTTGCGGTTGCGGGCCCTGTGGCTTGGAATGCTCTCCCACCAGAAGTGCGCAACTGTGAGAGTGAAGTGATGTTTCGAAAGAAACTTAAGACCTATAACCTATATGTTCTCAAAATCTTTTGATGAATTTTGACAATGGTATTTTTCTACTCAGAAATTGAGTTTTCACTCACCTCAAATTTCCTGAGCCGTTAAATTTAATATTTAAAGCGCCCTTGAGGTATATTTATACGAAAACGGCGCTATATAAATTATCCATAATAATTGTGATGTATTAGTATGGGGGATAAAGGAATACACGACTGTGACAATATGACGGGTTTATTATAATACTCATGTAAATACTCACTAATGTTTGACTGACTTCGCTCCTCAGAGCTCTAACTCGGAATGACGGGCACACAGCAGACATACTACATACACACACACGTTCGTACATCTTCTGTCACCCTCACACACAGTCTCTTTCACATACATATCTCACAATAATAATAATAATAAAGCTGCAAAGCTTACTACTAGGTATAAATACTTTCCGTAATCCGCACTGATGGTGCATAGGGCACTGCATTCGTACGATGGTGCATAGGGCACTGCATTCGTACATCTATTGCGGAGACTGATTAAGGAAAATATTATTCTTACGCTTCAGTGCCAGTTTGAATCTAACCAAAATACATTAGGATTCGGTCATCATACCTATTAGGGAATCTGTGGAAGAGTGATTCAATCCTTTACCCAGAATTCAAATACTTAAAAAATACAAACATCAATAATAACATAACTAATGTCGAAGTAATAAAAAGAAGCGCTTCCCCTTCGCCAAGAAATCAATGAGATCAATCTGTCTATAATAACCACAAAACAAATTATAGGATTAATATAGACAGGAAATTGTTAGTTTAATGCGGTAGTAATTTATACAAACTGACCACAAGGTAGAATATTATGGGTAAGTGTTGCTTCTCTCATCTTATTAACATTCCGAAGTGGTAAATTGCATATTTAACACTTTGGCGGTTACACGCAGCGATTTATATGCATTAACTATAGTAAATATACCTACAGAAATCTTCAATATTTTTGAACAACATTTTTGAATGAATACAAATACTTGTAGACAAATTACTGGATTATACCCATGCTGGGCTGATATCAGATATTATTGATATCTCAACAGAGACAGAGAAGCTCTGGAAACGAATGTGGGTTATCTAGGCGTTTACAGGGCTTATGACCTGTCATTGGCTGGGTTAAGTGCTGAAAAATGAAAAATCCAAAAAAATGCTTTAACAATATTCTGAATAGATGTCACTATAGAGAAAGAATATTAAAAATATTCAAAATCTGTCGAAAAAAACAACTTGCAAGTGGATTGTACTGTACATCTTAGATATATACAAGTTTCAAAAATTTGTCATACATGGTTGTCAGATGACAGGCGGAATGGGGAATGTTGTAATTACGTCAAGTGGCCACTTAACCCAGCCAATGACAGGTTATAAGCCCTGTAAACGCCTAGATAACCCACATTCGTTTCCAGAGCTTCTCTGTCTCTGTTGAGATATCAATAATATCTTCAATATTTGTTTATTTGTTTATTATGGTCCCTAACATTACATATCTTATTCATTACAGATGGTGTGTGAAACTAATTTGTTATTGATATCTTCTCTACTAGGTGGCGTTTTGCGCACATGTCTCTATATGATATATACCTGTCTCTGTATGATATATACGTGGCCGAATAAAATATTAAAAATACGAATTTTGCCACAACTATCTACAATTTTCCCCTCTGACGTCTTAGTTTTAAATTTTCATCGTAAAGTGGATGCTGGTTTCATCAAGTGAAACTTTGGGCCCATTTTTGAGGCTAAGGGAAGGTACTATGTACAATTTGTAGGTATTCATTATCCGAATCCAATTATGCGGTTTTCGAGTATGGAGATTTCCGGTTGGAATCCCCACTCCGCCACAACTTAATTCCTATTTTTAAGAACAAGTCGCTCATGCTTTATTGAAAATAGTAAGCACCTTCTTATATTTATAAATTAAAATATGTACTAAATGTCATGAGATTGCATGTATTTTTTACTGTAAAAATATCATAATATATTGAAATTTGTGCGTCTTATTTGAAAATATTTTATTTTGATGTTTTAGGGTTAAAAACGTGTGTGGGCACCGTATTGTTATATTACGTCAATTTTCGCAGAAACTCTTAACCTTAAATTAACCACCAACTTAAGGTGTAATGTGATATGTGCTTTGAGTCAGAAACGCCTTGGCGAATCACAAATCAGGTAAATTATACTTTAATACATTATGCCAAACAGGTGTTTTAAAAACACTTACATAGTTACAGGTTCTTTGAGAAAAGAGACAAAAATAAGAAAGAATTCCTTAAAGTTCATTAAAAATCATCATTTATTAATATGATTGCGTCTATTACAAATGAATAACTCAAATTTTAGATAAATTCCTAAACCCATAGCGAATAATTTATATGATTTTTATTAATAAATGAAAAACAAGAGCGAATAAAAACCCAGGGAAGCCATAATTTTTATCGATCCGATTTTTTAAAAATTACTGAAAAAAGAGTTATCAAAAAGTAGATATCAGTCATCACAAGATCAGACACTTTCGCCCAGAATGATATGACTTATTATTATTATTATTAATGCAAATAATTTGTATAGCGCCTTTTTCGTATTAATATTATTATTACACCTCAAGGGCGCTTTGTAAATGATCATCAAGATATTATTAATATTCAAAGCATTAACTTTGTGGTCTAACATTTTAATTATGTTACTAAAAAATTGTATAAAACCACTCACCGACTTTTCTGTCTACCGGTTTCGAGACGTAACCCGTCTCTTCGTCAGGACAACAACACTACACCAACATGCAAATACCACTACACACATTTTACCATAGTATACGATTTACAAAAATATAAAATCGAAATGCAGATTAGACACATGCTTCACTACGCCACCGCCAAGGGTTAATGATTTATGAAGCTAATAGTTCAAAAGGATTAACAATTGGAAAGGCAGATCATCAAGATCTTTATTATTTTGGCGCAAAGCTGTCAGTTTTTGATAACCAACAAAATAATTCTTAGTGTATGTTTTTAGTTACACTTTATCTTAGCTGCTTGTTTTTGTATAATGTAAAAAATGGACTAGATCCGTTTATTAATAAATACATAAATAAATAAAGAATCGCCAATAATTAATAAAAAAAACCGTAGAATAAAAAGGATTATGACTATGACGATAACGATTATGACAAAACTTGTATCCAAGGAATAGGGACTTCATTGTAAGATGCTAAAAAGTACCTACTGAATAAATAATTGAAAAAAAATTAAACTGATGAAAACTTTTGTTATCTAGACACTAATAATAATTATTAGTAGCCTGTCGAATCATTATAAATGTATATAATTAGTTTATCGTAATGAAATTGTCGAATGTTCCTCATTCGGATAGGTGTTCTGAGGAAGATTATAATAATAATAATATAATAGAATGATTTACAAAGCGTCGTTTTCTTGAGAAGTGGTCCACAATTTACTAACAATTGTTAAGTGGCCCAGCACGACTTCTGAAACTATTCCGAACTATTCCAAAATATTGAGGTTTCGTGGCCGGCATCGATTTGCGTTTTGAGGGATGTAAAGTTCTAAGAGTTTTTTTTTTACAATTTGATATAATATGCAAGTACTTACCTATTTTTTAAGTATACGGAGAGTCACTTGGGCACTTCTTTAAATACACTTAAAAGCATTTTTAAAATTTTAATAAGTATTTATTTATTTATTAACAGGACAAGTCTATTTTAACACATGGAAAAAATCACATGTATCTTAATAAAGCGACTGAACATTATAAATCATTAAAGCTAATAGACAGTAAAAATTTGGACACGCTCAAGACAGGATCGGGTCTACTTCAGTGAACGTTTAAATCTAGATAGACTTAAGCCGGAATTATATTTGAGCCACGCCGCGTGTCGCAACGCGTGGGTTTGGAATCGATTTCATACATTTAGTATGAAAATGATTATTATAGACATGTCCCGCGTGTCGCCGACCGATCGACCGATCGGCGTGGGATCGGTGGTGGGGGAAGCGTGGCGACACGCGGCGTGGCTCTAATATAATTTCGGCTTTATACTTGTAAACCTAAAAAAGCTTCACTTTAACCAGTAAAAACACCAAAACCAGTTACGTGTTGAATTCGTGTTTCATTTTGCAATTTTAAAAACACACCGCCCCCGCCCCTAGGTTGTAAAGATTAAAATGATATTAATTCCTTTAACAAGTTTCAGTTGACTTCCTTGTAAATGTAGGGTGGAATAGGGTAGATTCAAGCAACCCCCGCGTCATTTTACGCCTAATTACCTAGAAACATAAAATGACATCTAAAATATGGGAAAGTAATCCCTAAGCCATTTAGCGTCTTCAAATCATCCCTTATTTTAGTGTTTACTAAGTTCACACGATGAGACTTAGTCACGGATTCGTTTTTTTACTACCCCTAAAACTGTTTAAGAGGAAATTTGAATCAAAGCGTGAATAAGTGCTGGCAGATGTAAAAGTTCAAAACTAATCAGTGGATATTTATCATACCTATTATTATTAAGTGGATACATACATATTATATTTGTCGGCCTCGCGGCCGATTATTATTTGGATAATTTGTTAAGCGCCATTTTTGTGAGAAATCACCTCAAGGGCGTTGTACATTTGATATTCTTAGTTAATTCCATTCCCAATTTATGAATAAAGGATCTGAGACAACTATTTAAGAAATTATACTAAATCTATACGTAGGTGAAGTACTGAACCCCAATTCGTCTTGCAGCTACAAAGTGCATGGACGGTTGGAATTTCAGCTTCACCCACATACAAATCAAATTCAAACAATTTTTACTAAAAAACGCGATACTAATAAAATACTTATTCTACTGATAGCAGAAAGAGTCTAGAATCCAGGTCATCTTGCAGCTACAGAGCGCATGGACTACTGGAATGCCAGCTTCCATCTGATATCAATAATTTAACTACTATGCACGAGGTCTCGGGTTCGAATCTTGATGGTGTCAGTATGAAATAATCATTAAAATTTGGTTTTGATGATTATTTCCATGCTATGTTACTATGGACTGGCACTGAAGTGTAAAACTGATTATCATGCTTGTGTGCAGTAATAATGATCATTGGACTTGGTACACGTATAAATTCAGTGTCTTATTTATTTATTTATTCATTAGTACATCAAATTTAGAGTACATTCTAAGGTTTGAAGAAAAGAAATGAGAGACATATTTAGAAGAAAAAATAAAAAACATTTCTTAAGGAAAATCACCGCGAATT
Source organism: Micrasema minimum (assembly GCA_022494985.1). Classification (NCBI taxonomy): domain Eukaryota; kingdom Metazoa; phylum Arthropoda; class Insecta; order Trichoptera; family Brachycentridae; genus Micrasema; species Micrasema minimum. The sequence continues at coordinate 17,344 of JAGVSP010003474.1, read as the reverse complement.
CGCGTTAATAGTGCTAGAAGTGTTTTTTATGACTTTTATGATTATGATGAAACGTGGCTACGGATTATCTTCATACAATCGTTGTCTTCTGGATTTTTCACAAGAATTCATCATTTACCGGAGCGTATTTAAGTAATCAACAAAATCTTACTATCCAAACACCTTTCTGGTACTGGTAGATATCTGAAACAAGTATTAAAATTATTCTTGAAAGCCTTATAGCGTATTTTAATACTTAGGTACATATTACAGCAGCCTCCGTAGCGTAATGGCTGAGACGCTGGACGACGATACAGAGGTTCCGGGCTCGATTCCCGAGCACAAAAATCAAAACAAATTTTTCTTAAGTTTGATAAATAATTTAACGAAATACGCTAATTTATTGTAGGTCTTTTTGAATAACTAATTTTGTTATCAATAAATATTTTAACTTTTTGTCGGTTGTGTACAAGCCTAATTTTATTTAGAAATATTAGACCGCCGCGCCGCTGTTTTTGGATTATATCAATTTCAAACAAATTGCTGGTCATTAGTGTTAAGTGTTCAATGCATTGTTATTCGTATCATTGGAACATTACCATAAATAATGGTCAGCTGACTCACGAGTGTCTTGACTCGATACAAATTGGTGAGTTTCTATGAATAAATAGGGTGACCAACCGGACCAATTAACCAGAAACTGAAATTCGTTAAAAGGGATATAAGTGTATAATTATTATGAATAAGTACGAGCAGAGAACTTAAGAATATTTCATTCCAAACTTTTTAAATATATTGCCCTATGAATTTAAATCGTGTAACAATGCTAATAAAATTACTTTTATTTTAAGGAATTGGTTGGAAGATAGAACTTCTTTATATTGATGCACCACAACTTATTATATATTGATTCACCATATGCATTTTTCGTATATCTATTCCTTTTATGTATATTTTGTAAACTTTTTTATTATTTTGTTGTATTTCAATTATAAATTTACATATTTGCTATTGGCTCCCGATGACAAACGGGAAAATTGCGGTTTATCGGGACGGCATTATTTTTGTTTTCAAATGTTATGTTTTATTTTCTCAATAAAGAACTTTCAACAACAAAAAAAAAGTGTTTTTTTGCATAATGACTCTAGACCAAAGTATTTAAAATGTTTAATTTAGTGTTTTCCTACAATAATTAATTTCATTATTTTTGATCGAAAAGCTTTTATTTTAGAGCACGCAGTGTTAGGTATCTATAATATTATTAGCATAAAAATGATAGTAGTAGTAAAAGTAGTGTACATCAGTGATATCTGTCTTAAGAGTAGGTACCTACTTACAATAATGCCATATTTTTTCCACAAGCAATTAGGTTTATGTGACAGTTCAAAAAGACTTTACAAGGGGCAAAAACATGGATTTCTTCCATCAGTCCTTCCAGATTCTACTCAGGCCTCGGTCGGGCGGCTCTGTGGGCCTCTGTAAATTAGGTTTCTGTCTGTTGGGACCATTGTATAATTAATACATGCATTAATTAATCAATGGTTGTGACTTTTAGCCAATCAACAAAAGGTGGAACAACCAAAAATCGAGGTGCGGAAGCGCCGAAAAGCCCCGCAGGGCTCGCCGACTGTTAAATGCTAGTTATTATTAATAATTTATCTGCTAGTTATTATTAATTTATCATATATTCCGTTTATCAGATTAATTTGCTGCAAATTTGTAGTAAATTTGTAGCAAAATATGGGAATGGTCATTTGACCTGCAGAAATAATCTGGTTGACTTATGTACAGTGATTGCCAGATAAACCTACAAAGTAGTCAATTCGACTACAGATTATAGGGTACCGTTAAATCATATTATAAAACTTTAACATTTAGTCAGTATTGCCTAGTGAAGTAATTTCAAACTACAGTGATAGTAAGATTGACGTATGAAATTGATTAAAACTGATTCGATACCTATATGCAGATTAAGGAATGGTCTGTGAGACCTACAAGATGGTATTTTACATCCACTGACCACAATTATCTCTCTTTGACGTTGAAAAAAAAAATTGATGAGTGTATAGGTTATTGTAGATGTAGATGCTAGAAATAGGGTCTGAGGGACCTCTATCACCGCGTTCCAGGGACCAGGCCACTAAGCATCAGTATAATGACTAGCAAAATGATTAGACTAAAAAAAGGCTAGTGTGAATGTAGGTATTAGAAGTAGGGTCTGTGGGACCTCTATCACGGTGTCTCAGAGACCAGGCCACTAATGTGTATAAGTATAAAGGCTAACAAAATGATTAGAATAAAGGTTATTGTGACTGTCGATGTTAGAAGTAGGGTCTGTGGGACCTCTATCACGGTGTCTCAGAGACCAGGCCACCGAAGTGTATCAGCATAAAGACTAGCAAAATTATAAGAGTAAAGGTAAGTGTGGGTGTTGATGTTAGAAGTACGGTCTGTGGGACCTCCATCACCGTGTTCCAGGGACCAGGCCACTAAGCATTAGTATAATGACTAGCAAAATGATTAGACTAAAAAAAGGCTAGTGTGAATGTAGGTATTAGAAGTAGGGTCTGTGGGACCTCTATCACGGTGTCTCAGAGACCAGGCCACTAATGTGTATAAGTAAAAGGCTAACAAAATGATTAGAATAAAGGTTATTGTGACTGTCGATGTTAGAAGTAGGGTCTGTGGGACCTCTATCACGGTGTCTCAGAGACCAGGCCACCGAAGTGTATCAGTATAAAGAGTAAGAAAATGATTAGACTAAAGGTTAGTGTGGATGTCGATTGTCGATGTTAGAAGTAGGGTCTGTGGGACCTCCATCACGGTGTTCCAGGGACCAGTCCACTAAAGTGTATCTGTATAATGACTAACAAAATGGCCTAAGCAATAAAAATCTGTATTTACTGCGCCGTTTAGTATTCTGAATGTGGGACGAAGTACAGGGTGTTTGTTAAGTTCTCGAAATGAATAAAAATAATATTGGAACTATTCGACGACTTGACAAGATAATAATACCTAGTAAATATGTCCGCCTCGTAGGGTAGCGCATTTGGCTACCGTGCATGAGGTCGCGGGTTCGATTCCCGTAGGGGGTCAACATGAAATATTTATGTACGTATGATTTTCATAATAATATTTCATGTGTGATACCTTGGACTGGTACTGAAGCGTATGACTGATCATCTTACCTTCTAGTAATAAAATTATCAAGAATGACTACACTTGGTGTACCGATGCAGGGCCCTGTGCACTATTGGGTGCGGATAAGGGAAATAGTGATAGAAGTAGTTGTAGTATTTGCTGAAAAAAAAGCTGAGTCTGTTAATAATTTTAACATTTATCGTATTTTCATGTAAAATATAATATTTTCATGTAATAAAAAACGTTACCAACGTTGGAAAAAAGTTTGTTTAGTCCTATACTTATAAAATGGGACCAAGTAAGCGGAACTCACTTAATGTGCGGGCAAAGATGTTTTTTAATATATTTACGAAAAAAGGCCATAAAATAAAAATTGGTAGGTACCCTAATTCCCCAACACATGTCATGTGCTCTATAATAACTATAATTTTTTTGTTTTTATTTTACTAAGTACCACCTAATAATTGAGAAAAGTGACAAAAAAAAGCTTATCGCTTTTTTTGAGAATGAAGAACACTTTCTGAAAATCAATTGCAGTATTTTTCTACACAATAGTTTAAAGTAAACATATATGCAATATTTTTTTTGAAGCTTTCTGGCTGTCAACAAATCCGGAATATCATTTTGAAAACTCCAAAATATCTAACGCTTGTGTCAGATAGAGCCTTAAGTTTTTTTCTGAGAAAAACTTTTTTAATCTTCGTTTTGTATTATGAATAAATAAAATAAAATAAGGGTGACGTAGATAATGACCACCCCGTTCTTTCTACGTGGGAAGCAATAATAGTTTCGTTTGCAGTTCGTTTGATTCCAAATATCGGGTTTCATTGGCGTCGAGGTCCTTTTTATTGGATTTCACGGTATTAGCGAGTATTGGTAGAAGTCAGAGTGTTCCTTTTACGCCATAATCCTCGCTACGGCCCGCGAAAACATTTCCAATTAATTTAAAGTACCCCACATAAGTGAAATGATCGCTGCGATGACAGACGTCAAAGGGTTCGGAGTGAAATGTTCTGTTTAACCCTTTGCGCTCATCGTGAAAAAACAAATGTTGGTGTTAAAGTAAATTCTTTTAGTCAATTGAGCATAAGGGTAGGTGAGTATGTGAGTCAGAGAGAGAGAATAATGTTTGGTGTAGTGTATTAAAAAAATCGTGTAGAATAGAGGGAAACTTAAAAGGAGATAAAGAGAGTGACAAACTTTTTGAGAAATAAAAGGAAAGGGGAAACAAAACGAGGGGAAAAGACGATGGAGAGTGACAAACTTTTTGACAAATAAGAGGAAAGGGGAAACAAAACGAGGGGAAAAGACGATGGAGAGTGACAAACTTTTTGAGAAAGTAAGTGTGTGTAAATGAGAGCGAGAAAGTATGTGAGATAATGTCGTGTGTAAGGGATAGAGAGAAAGAACATCAGAGTATCATATAGAACCAAGATATTTGCAAAATAAATTAAAAAACAATGACTTTTTTCATAAGTATGCAACAAGAGGTTTAAAAAATATAAGATTAGAAAAGAAAAGAAAAACTATGTCACAGAATTGTCTCAAATATTAGTGTAGGATAAGAATAGTTAGGATTTTTTTTCAAATTAGTGTATTAGTCTATGTAAAAATTATATAGTACTAAATAAATATAATAATAAAACCAATAAAAAAGTATCAGAGTATCAGAGTGATTAATGAAATAATTTAAGGGGAAATAGCTAGTTTTTTTTTGAAAACACGAATTTATTAGACACTGCCAATAAGTTAAGTATTTAGCTCGGGCAGCACCGGGTAAATTTTAAAACATCTATCTAATTCGAAATTCCGAAAGAAATATGTTATTCCACTATCGTTAGTATTGTAAATTATCCAATGAACATGTTATTCCCACTCTGACCAACACATTCTGACACCCATGTGTGTGTATGTGTATATGTGTGGGCAGGTGTCGATGTAGAAAGTGAGTGGGTGAAGGGAAGGGGTAGGAGGGGAGGGGAAGTGATTTTGTAAACACTATTATAAAAGTGTGTATTTGTTTTAAACGTGTTGGACTAAAATTAATGAGTCGATAAGTCCCACTTCGGGAGAGATATACTACCTTCTACCTTCCAAGAGAGTCCATGTTCGATTTACAAATGTTGCCTTTACGAAGACCTTATTAATAGCCAGGGGTGTAATCAGTAGAATAAGTGGTTAATATTAATTTTGAAAAGTATAAATTAGTGGTTTTGTTTCATGAAACAAGAAGTAGGTACTGAAAAATACAAGCACAATTTGAAGGAGTGTTTTTATTTAAAAATAAGTATTCGCAATGTAATCTAACTTAAAAGGCGTAGCAGAAAAAATCGTGCTTTGTCCTAAATTTACAATATAACGGCGCACACTAAATAAGGCCGCAAACTGGGGTTTTTCTTTTTATCATTATTTTAGTTTTCATAGAATTCATATTTTTTTTTTAAAACCGGTCTCGGTATTTTCTCAGGAATAGTAAAAAGTCAATTAGATAATTTTTTCTGAGCTTTGTGAGAGTCAATAAATTCAAATATAATTTTAAAAAACACCCAAATTATGACAGAAAATATAAGGGGCCAAGAGGACAAAATAAAAAAAAAACGGTTTTCTATTTATAGTACCTTTATTATTTTTTGTATGTTCCTATGCATTGTGTATGTGTCAAAAAGGTTTACAAATTCTCAACACATTTTATGAAATGAATGTCCGTAAAAATGGACATTAAATTTATTTTATAATTTTATTATTTTATTATAGTATGATGATTATATATATTTGATATTTATTCAATCCCATTTATCTTAGCTTTCCGACGAATAAAATAGATCGAAAAGGATTCAACATGAAGTATTTATTAATAAAAAAATAAATTCTGTTTTTGTATCTGAATGCCACCCTGCTTAAGGATCCATAAAATTTTTTGTTCACATTTATTTGAATAGGTTTTTTCAACGCGTGTTAACACCGTTCGAATTAAAAAAAAGCTTAATTTTACGTCTTATTTGGATGTTTAGTTTAAGGCGTTTGGGGGTGATTCATGGCAGGGATACATCACATTATTGGGTACCATTCCTGGATCGAACTTCCACTAATATCTTCAGAGTCAGGCGACTTAATCACATCGCTGCGCCACGGGCAGAGAAAAATAAGCAATAATCAGAGGAATATTATTTGGTAGGCAAGAAGTGAGTCTAGCTTATTATAAGCTCAACACATTTGGTCGCATCAATACTGTAATTTTAAACAGTGTTTAGACAATAACAAATGGTCGGTTCCAGACTATATTATCCACATTTATAATTTTTAAATTAAGAGCCTAAAGCATATGTAAAGTGTTAAATTTTTAATTTTTTAAGAAAAGCAGATACCTACCTACCTTTTAAAAATAAATTGAGTTTGTCCGCCTCGTAGCGTAGTGGTACCGTATTTGGCTACCGTGCATGAGGTCGCGGGTTCGATTCCCGTAGGGGATTAACATGAAATCCTTTTTTACATGTGATTTTCATATTAATATTTCATGTGTGATATCTTGGACTGTTTCTGAAGCGTAAGACTGATCATCTTACCTTCATGTATTAAAATGATCAAGATACACTGCACTTGGTGTTCCGATGCAGTGCCCTATGCACCATTGGGTGCGGATAAGGGAAAGTAGTAGTAGTTGTCTGAGATACCTATTTATTAAAAAAGTATAAATCCATCATTCATTCACTATACCATATCCGCTCCCTATGTGGAGCATATGGAATCCACAAACTGCCTCCAGGCCAAGCGATCGGCCGCCAGCGCCCGTGCATCCTCCCAAGTCAGGTCCACGTCCCGCAGCTCCGACGCAAACTGCCGACGAATTGTCAACAATGGACGACCAGGACGCCGAGAACCTGATGCCTTGTAAAATAGGCAAGCATGGTTAAGGCTCTCGGGAGGCATACGTAGTATATGGCCCAGCCAGCCGAAACGCCTTCGCCGGATGACAGTAGTTACCAAGGGTTTCTGTGTCCGTTGCCTCACCTCTGTGTTCCTTACAAAGTCAAACCACCGCACACCTAAAATTCTTCTCAGACACCTATTCTCTGCACTCAGAAGTCTGCTGTCTTGGGCCCTGGTTAGGTGCCACGATTCGCAGCCATAGAGGAGAACATAATTTATTACATGAAAAAACTAGTCTGACGCTTCAGAGCCAGTCCAAGTTATTCGAATTAATTATGTGTATGTATTTCTAATTCTACTTTATAAATGTCACGCTGCGTATTAATTCATATACACTTCATATTTTTAAACACAATTTGGAGATAAAATGGCAATGACCTCAGCGGGACGGTCATTATTAATTATAATGTATGTAACCATTTCGTCAGTCACTATTACGTTTAATTTATGGCCCAGATTCAGACTGAAAGTTGTCCTGAATTGCCAATAAAAACACTAATTAGCCACACATTAATTACGTACTTATCTCTTACTACTAGACCGTGATCTATACTGGAAGTTATTTGTTTTGATTTTCACTGCTGATTGCCGATATACTTCAGACTAGAATATAGGTAGTACTGGGTGTTTGCTAAGTACCATCGTCTTTATATTTGTTATAAAAAATATATGAAATTTAATTAAAGTAAGTATATTTGTTCATTCATCATGGTATACCATTTTACTCTGGTTTATAGCAGAGAATAGAAGGCGTAAAACATACAAATTTTTTTTTGAGCCCTCCCATTTTTTTTACTTACCATAATATGTTGCGAATCGGAAACATCTTTGCCGTTACAAGTATTTTTTTTATTTTGAATTTTTACATTTTAGTTTTTTTATTTTATTATATTAGTATTATTAGGACGTGATTAGCGTGTTTTTTTGTCTTTTTAAAGCCGCAGTTGTTTTAGAGTCCTAGTAGACTCCTTCAGCTAAGCTATTTAATGATTTAGTTATTTCTAGGGTAATAAGACCAGGAAAATATTGGGATTGTGGGTAATTTTTTCCCTTCTACTACATAAAAGTAAAGATTGGCGCGGATCGCCTGGAATGGGCTTTTTAATCAAAATTCCATCGACTGTCGCCGGGAGTCCAGTGATTCAAAACCAGTCACACGAAGTAACTCGTGATAACAGTATACGATACCTTGTCTAAATAAATAATACGTATTTTAATGTAAGCGTGTGTAGGTATTACTTACCGATTAGTGTAAATAAATTTAAACCGTGTTTCAGTAATAAAACATTTAATTGTGTAAGATAAAATAATAGAACGAATGAATTTCTAATCACCCATTGATTTAGGCCGTTCCTTTAAGAGTGATATCAGATTTATTAAACGTTTGTCAGTGTTTTTAGAAATTCACTGTACCAAATGATTTATCAAACGTAGTGTAATTAATGTTCGCATTAAATGTCTTACAGAACAGGAAAATAATTACCATAATAACACATTTTTAAAATAAGCTAACATTTATTTTATTGAATAATTAAATTAAGTCTTGTACCATTTAACATGTGAGATTAAACGCTGATTAGCGTATTTTGATTTTTAAAAAATGGTGGTTATATACCTACATTTTTATATCTATTCTCTTGGTGGAACATTTGGAGTACACAAAAATAATATTTGTGATATTGTAAAAAAGATTTTGAAAGAAATGTGGTGGCGCAAATAAATAAATAGGGCACTGCATTGGTCCACGAACTGTAGTAAATCTTGATAATTTATTACGTGAAGGCTAGATGGTCAATCCTACGCTTCAGAGCCAGTCTAAGATATCGCATGTGAAATATTCAATTATTTTTTCCGCGATTTTTTTTTCAAATTCATCAATAATAATGTATTTATTTAAGGATGAGCTTAGGTTGTATCTGGGATTAGAAATAGAATTATTGGTGTAGAAATTTCGGATTTATTAACGGCAATAAAGTTTTAAATAAATATTACATAGGTAATTAATTTAAAACTGCTTCCAAGAGAAATAAAAAATATAGAAATTGCATGAAAAAATACGAGTTTTATTTTTGGCATTTGAAAAAATGTTCTGTAAACGCTTAGATGCCCATTTTTCTCTGTGTTTATCGATCATAATAGTAAAATAAAGCTGAGCATTTTCTGAGATAGAAAATTATTTGCCGGTTGAAAATAGTAGAATTAATGTTACTTAATCACTTCTGTATTGTTCGTAATAACGATCAAAAGCTGACATTAACCCTGGTTTCAAAATTGACTCCATTGCATTATAAAACACCCCATCCAATTACAATCACGCAACCACTCAGCCACCCTCGCTAGTTGGCATAAAAGGGGATTTTACAGTCGAATGTTTTAGACAAATGCGGTTACCCACAAAACTTAAATTTTATTAATGGACCAAAAACATTTGTGAACTGAATTTTCCCGGAAGTAAAACATGAATCTGTCGTAAAATATAAAGGAGTAAGTAAAAAAGTGACAATATTTTAATGATTATTATAATATACCTAATAATCCTTTTTTGACATAGTAGTTACAGGTACATAGGTACTAGTACCTACACAATCAAACAATATTTACAGTTGGCAGATAAATTAGTATAAATAAAACCAATTATTTTAATTTTAAATAAGATTCGGTGACCTTCTGGCGATAGAATAGCTAAGACGATTGAATCACAACACAAAGATTCCGTGTTCTATTCTCAGTGAGATCACATTTTTTTATACTCAAGTCTGTTTTGTGATATGTAGATATTTATAGATATAATAATATAATAAATACTTTCTAATACTTTTTTAAAATAAATATTTGTAATCTTTTATTTTATACTTTATCCACAGAACATCGTATCATCAACACCAACAAATGTTTTAATGCAATCAAATATTTTTTTTTTTAATATTCAAGGTTACGCCGTCTTTCCCAAACACTGTCGATTAATGCGTATGTAATGGTTTCTATTGGGAATGTGTATCACAGTCCCTAAGCATGACAAGATGAATCTCTGGCAATTATTATTGTGTTGTAAAATCTCATGGGATTAACTGCCTCACAGTTTACAAAGTACCATAATAATGATCATAATAAGGAGGTATAATAAACTCAGACAGTTTACGTCTATCAAAGGAAAATGAATCTTAAGGACCAAAATTCTATCTGATGATAACAAAATATTTGAACATTTATTCATTTGTTTATATTTCACAAATTTCAGAATAAGGTGGATGCTATAACTATTGAACACTTAAGAAAAATATTTTACAAAATTAAATATTGTTGGAACTGTATTAATTGAATTTAATGTATATTTTTTGTGAGAAATTGAATGGTGTTTTCATAAAACCTTATCGAAATTAGACTAATTCACTTTTTTACATTTTTAATGTTATTTACAGTAATTGGACACATTTTTCATTTTCTTAATCTCTTAATTTATCAAAGAAAATATTGACAAGAATACTGATAGATTAATTTATGCACGTAATTTATGCACGGTCCAAAGCTTGAAAAAGCTCTGAGTTATGAAGGAAATTTTTCCTAGTGTCAAGGGCTAACAATATGACGTTTTTTCACAAGTTTGAGATTCGCTCATTATCAAATAAAATATCAATTTTCAAATTTTGTCATTGAAATAAAACAAAAGCATGAATGCGTTTACTTAAAATATGAACTGACTAAAAAAGTACGTCTTTTTGGTAGAAGTAAATTATTTGAGTAGGCTTGATTTAGGAAATCTAATTTAGAGTGTCCAATTACTATAGCATGTTCAAATACTATAGCACTTACCCGACTTTTCTAAAATTTCTTATCAACGAAAATGAAACATTGCGATGAAAAAACACATAGATCATAAAAGAAAAATCGAAAAAAATGGCTTTAATACAGTAAACACAATACTTATGAAATCGCTCAATCCAATTCTACTATTCTATTCTATTCTAACACTAAAACCTCAGCCAGTGGTGTATCGTGTTACCAATCACGGGGAGACATAGAACCATTTACAAAATGTATTTTTCAGTTTCCAGTGGCTTGGGTGGTGGGCAGGGGTGGTACTGGGGGGGCGGGTGTAAAGTGTAAACATCTCCAGCTTATGGCCGTGCGTTTATTTGGTTTGTTTTCAGTTTATTGTGGGGGTCTGGCCCGATACAACGCGCCCTGGGGGAGTGATTTTCGAAATGCTGGCTGATAGAATTCGATCGTATTTTTTATATTACTTCATATGGATAGCACACGTGATCATGGGCGGCTCGTTGTTCCAACATGTAATGAAATTGAAAACTGGTACCACTGTCTTGTTAGCAATCACATATTTTAGAAATTTATTTTACTTTTTATACTTTTCGTAGCAATAAATATTTAACATACTAAATGAGTTTATAAATGGGTAAAAAACTTTTTACAAAAAAACAGTACAAAAACTGTAAAAACAAAAAACTGTGTTATGCATATTTTTTTCTCACTCATTTAGAATTTTGTCCGCCTCGTTGTGTGGGGGTTGAGCGTTGGGTTGCCAGGAATGTGGTCGCGGGTTCGATTCCTGATGGGGGTCAATATGAAATATGTATATGTACTACAACTTGAGTCCTTTTGGTTACATGATTTTTAAGTCTATTGTAATATTATTATTACGTTATCCTTATTTAATTTGTTTTCTTCAGTGTCTCTTATTAAGGATGATACGAAATAAATAATTATTATTATCATTATTGACATGGCTTGATCAAGTTAGTGTATGAGAAGATTCCAGATGAAATAAGAAATGAACGAAATGTAAAGTTATTTAGGGTTAAATGTAGAAAATATATGTGGGAAAAATATAAGTGTAGGTATTATATTATAGCTAAATTGAAAAATGTTTAATAGTAGGATAAGAATAGTTAGGAAAAAAAAAATATTAAGTGTAATGTAATAATATTAGTCTATGTAAAAAATATGTAGTACTAAATAAATATAATAATTTTTAAAAAATAAGTAGGTACCACAACACTTGAAAGTGGTCATGTAAAAGTCGAAATAATCGGCATGCGTGAGGAAGCAAGGGAGATGTGCCAGGACAGAGTGGTGTGACGTTCAATCCTCTCCATCCACCCCTTCGGAAAACAGCGCGATGTTTATTTATTTATCAGAATTGAAATTATAGTATATAAGATGGGAATAAAATAATATAATTCGACGCGCCACCATTGGATTTCTATACAGTTCGCCACTTATTGTTTTTCGATTTAAGACTCCCCGATGCTAGGAATTGTACGCCCATGCCCTCACAAGGGTGTAGTTTGTATAATACGAACAATGATCATATCTTAAATCGGAGACATAACGTACAAGATCACTTTACCAATTTGCTACCCTTACCACGCATTGGTATGTGTAATATGTATATGTAGGTAGGTATGTATTTATGTGTATGTACCTAGCTTCTCGATACGTCATGATACGACGCCAAAACCGCGAATTTGCAGTTGCTCGATCACAGATCAGTACCGACTCGGTATAAGCGACGTGATAACGATCTTTATTATAATTTAGCCGGTTTTCGGCAAGCCAAATATTGAGAAAAGCAGTCGACATAATAAAAAAATCGACAAGCGCGATGATTTGAAGTTTGACGTAAGGCCGCGATATAGCGTAGATCGGCTCCGCTCGGCTCAGATCGTCAATGCTCGGCTCAGGGATCGCGGTATTGAACGGTATGTCATTGTGATCGCTCAAATCGTTAGCGTTAGCACGTGATTAGCACGTTTTTAACTACGTCGATAGTTATCTGTGATTGAGCTACAGAAATACTGTTTTAAAATGTTGAGGTAAGGTATCATAAATCTGTTGAAATGGTTGTTTAAATAGCTTAAAATAATTAACAGATTGTTAGCTATGGAATTAATCATATTTTGTTATAATTAAAATAGGTTTGAAATTTCAAATATCAATTTCGAAACTCAATATCCCAAGAGGACGTTCTGCAAATTCGCGTTTTTAGCATTGGATCGTCGATATATTATATCTATGCTAAAAGTAAATAAAAAAATACCAGTAGATATGGACAAACACATTATTATTAGAAGCTTCGTAAACAAAAGCAAAGCAATAACATCAGGAAAAAAAAAACGCTTTATTTGGTTATCATATTGTGTAATGATAATAATATGGAATCTAACCTAACCTAACCTAACCTAGCCACTAGATCTAGCCTAACCGCAAATCCAAGCATTTGCCTGGCCTTGTTGCGAACTTTATTTATTTGGTTATCATATTGTGTAATGATAATAATATGGAATCCATAACTCTAACCACTAGATCTAACCTAACCTAACCTAACCTAGCCACCAGATCTAGCCTAACAACAAATCCAAGCATTTGCCTGGCCTTGTTGCAAACTTTATTTGGTTATCATATTGTGTAATGATAATAATATGGAATCTAACCTAACCTAACCTAACCTAGCCACCAGATCTAGCCTAACCACAAATCCAAGCATTTGCCTGGCCTTGTTGCGAACTTTATTTGGTTATCATATTGTGTAATGATAATAATATGGAATCCATAACTCTAACCATTATTGATTATAATCAACCATACCTAATACTAACTGGCCAGTTGCTAACTAACCGCAAATCCAAGCATAGTTGCCTGGCCTATTGCGTGTAATTTGGTTTCCATATTGTGTATATGATAATCCATCCATAACTCTAACCACTAGATCTTAATCCTAACCTAACCTAACCTAGCCACCAGATCTAGCCTTTTTTCCAAGCATTTGCCTGGCCTTGTTGCGAACATTTATTTGGTTAATCAATATTGTGTAATGATAATAATGTAATCCATAACTCTATCACCACTAGATCTAATAATTAACCATTATTCTATAACGTCTAAGCCACCAGATATTAAAAGTTTTACCAAAAATCCAAGCATAACCACTCTGGCCTTGTTGCGAACAATTGAGACATGCAAGAGAAAATATGTATAATGTAAGTCTATGCCTATCACCGAAAAGTATTTATATTCTTATTCTTCGTCTTTATTGAGATATTAAAGAGTAAAATTATAGTTTTATTCCAAATGTCTGCCGAGTAAAGAATGTTGTCAAATATCAGAAAGATGACAAATAGGTACAGAACTTAACCATATATTCACAAAGTTTCCTACACAGATATTTCTCTAACCGACCCCGTTGAATGGATTTGTGTAATTTATAGTTTATTCCAAGATGTCTGCCGAGTTCAAGTAATGTTGTTCGGGGAAAGGGATGACAAATAATATTACAAACTTTATACTATTCTGTTTTCCTACGAAAGATATATGGCACAACCACCCGCGCCTCCCTTTTCCCGGAAAATATTTTCTTTCGCTAACATAACGCTCTGTCAAGGAAATGGGATGCTATAAAAATGGGGATAAGCGGGGTACTTTGACACCTACTTTGCGGAAAAAGAATAATCATAAAAAAGGAATTTGTTAGTCATCATCATCATCTTAACTGCCCCAGCGTATACATCCTCCACTCACCAGTATAAGGTGTCACATATGAAATAATTTCACGTGAAAATCACATACAAATAAATATTTCATGTTAATCCTCGCCAACTCGCTAACCACTATACCACGAGGCGGACGTTATTTTAAAATAATGTACTGACAACGCAGGAATCTTCTAGCTAGTTAGGACTGGGAAATCGCCAGTGGAAATAATTTTATAAATGCATATAAATAAATAAATTAAATTAATATTTTCTGGTGCCTGCTGATCCAGTTTTCCCTCGATTCCCCTTTTAAAACATCGTAAGTTTCCCCTCGTATGTAAATATATTGGATATGTGGCCGAATTGGTAGCGACGATTTCTCTAGGAAGGGCAAAAAATGGCCCAAGTCTCGAACGTTTTTACGAATAATAACATAAAATAGAGGGGGTCGTTAGGTTGTTTCCGTGAAAAATGCCTTTTCTATACACATCCCTCTGTCCCTCTGCGCTATATTGCTTTCTTTGTATTCTAGAAAGATTGAGCAGTGACGACACGTGAGTAATTTATTTATTTTTATGTATGGTAATTCAACAAAGGCACACGTAAAACATTTATAACAATAATATGCTTGTATAATATTTATAAAATATACCCTTAATTACAGAATTAATAAGCGAATAATTTATTATTTCGTCGATGCACATGAGATATGAAACGCCTTCGCCTGATGTCAGTTGAATAAAAGAAAGAAAATGGGCATTGGCACCTAGGTATTTATTTATTTACTTACTTCAGCGCTTTGATTCTGTAATTTTTTTACGACTACTGCGCATACGATTTTGTACTGAATTCGTATGCGCAGAAGTGTCTAAAACCTTAAGGGAATCGCACCGCTGAATGATTTAAAAACGCTATTTTTGCGAAAAAACGCCTCAAAAGCACTGTAATCTTTATTAGAACTTTATTGAAAGAGGCTGAGGGGGGATAACGAGCCCACCATCCACCCGCAGCTGTTATAGAGTCCTGGGGGACTCTCTTTCAGCTGCATATAGAGGAAAAATATTTTACTATTTCATCTACTCTATGCATTTTAGTGAGGGGGGAGGAGGATGTATTTATATCCTCTCCCACCCCTCTAAGGTTACCCCCCTCAGTATCTCCGTTTAATTTATTCAGAAAAATAATAGTTACAAATATGTACAATGTACATATAAAACAAAACAGTAAAAAAGTAACCAAAATCATTACAGGTAAAAAGTAATTTAAGTATCTATTAAAAGAGGCTAGATCACAATACGTCTTGCACGTACCAAGCGCATGGATCGTTTGAGGAATATTGTATCATAATAGTATACTTATATTAACGACGCAATGTTGTAGCAATTAAAAAATGGTGTGTATGCAATAGCATAAAAATACCTACATAATTCTTTTTTGTCGAAAGAGTTTTCATAAAATATTTTTCACCATTTCACGAGGCGCCATTGCTAAAATCTTACCCAAATTTCAACCGATTTTCCGGAAAATTTATCCCGAATGTCAAAAGGGTTTTCATGGCATTAAAATTCACCCGATTTGGTCCATAAATCACTCCGACAGGCAATTTCGGCTGACGGGAATAAACACAGAGAACATCAGCCTAATAAATCTCATATCAACTCATTTCACAATATTATTACATAGCAAAAAACATTGATTACCTTGAAATGACGGGGGTTGCGGTGGTTGGGCGGAAGGTAGTTGTTGCTAACGACTAATATTGTTTTTGTTATAAAAGAATTTCATCACCTTGGACTGGCGCTGAAGCGTAAGACTGGTAATGTTGCCTTCACGTTTCAAATGATCGAGATTCACTACACTTGGTGCATCAATGGAGTGCCTTATGGACCATTTGGTGTGGGTGAGGGAGAGTAGTAGGTAGTAGGGTTGCTAATATCCCCAACATTAAAATTTGGGGCAGCTCCTTGAGCAGGTTTGGGTGAATTTGTTTCTGACAAACTTACAATCGAGACAGAGATAGGGGCAATGTAAGCATTTGGTCGCGTATATACCGTGTAACAAAACATGATTTACAAGCGGGAAACCAGTGAATCTACATAATATTTGGAGTCGATTTTGCATTTAAAAAAAAGTATTTGACGTATAGTTTTCGAGAAAATTGAGTACGAAGTTGTTTTTTTCTTTGAATGAGGGAAAATAGTCGCAGAAGTAATCTTAGCAGAGGAACAGAGGCAAAGAAGTTCTGGTGATATCTGGGCGTTACGGGTGTGACGACATGTCGTCTTGGCATGTCGTCTTGCGCTCTTGGCTTGAATTTCAACATTCACATTCGGTCTATCTTCATATAACCATATCTGCCAATTTTTGAAACACTATATATATTGTGTAGTGAATTGACTTGTCGTTTCACATTAATGATGCCATCTATCTATCTGCCATCTAGCGAGAAAAGTGCTAAGCATTTTGAACAGATTTTTCATTACAAGATATCTCTATCAGAATAGATGTCAATGATTTGGCAATTTTATCATTTTTCCTGTAGTTCATACATTTTTTCAGTGTATTTGTGTTTAATAAACATAATTTTGAGGTGTGTCCAAATACATGTAGGACAAAAAACTGGATTATCACACCATTACGTCTAATTATAACAATTTGAGCTTATCACAGAGACGAGAAATTTGGAAGGGAATTAAGGGTATCTAGGCGTTAAAGGGCTATGACCTGTATGGCCCGGGTTAAGTGGCCACTTGATGTATTACCCAAAATTCCCCATTTCACCAGTTTTGATCCAAATCTTGGGGCCAATT
>JAGVSP010003473.1:0-19543 GCA_022494985.1 Micrasema minimum | reverse complement strand
CCTTCTTACTGACAAAACCAGCGGAGTTCAGAATATTTTCAGAGTTATCTCTGGTACCGTCTCCATAATAATACATTTTCTGTTCCTGCTTTCTATAGTCGTTTTCCTCAATAGGTTTGCCTGTGCGAGTTTCACGTCTTCGTCTAATTGATGATCGAACAATTTTGATATCATTTGGTTCATTGTAATTCTCATTGTCTTTTCTTGTGTCTCTTTTATCTGTTTGATTTTTGTCTTCAGCGCCATCTAGTTTTTTATTAAAATTTTGATTTTCAGGTAGTCTTATCCACGATGAAACGATTTTGATATCGCTGTTTTTATTTATGATTTCTCTTTTGTCTCTTTTGTTTTTGTCATCATCATCACTTAATTTATCTTTACTTCCGTGTTTTTGATCAAAATCTTGGTCTTCTGGTGTTTTTAAAGCTGTTTTAGGTTCCGTCATCTCTCTGGCTTGTAGAACGTTCGGGCTTCTGAGGAGTTCCCAACCAGCTCTGCTCTGCCAGTCACCGTTAGCGTTGTAGCCACTTCCACCTCCCCCACCACTACTTCCTGCTCCACCCCCACTCCCGTATCCATCTGCAGATCCTGGAGAAAGAACGACAAATACATAAGTGGTGAACTGATTTCCTGAGTTTTTTTTTTCCTCTGTACTGTTGAGAGATCGAAAATGGGTGATCATCTAATTGATTGAAAGGCAATCAAAGTTTTAACTATACATTTTTTTAAAACAAATTGAAAAAAACCTTACCCCCTGCATTCCATCCACCACTGCCTCCTCCACTTGGCATCCACATTGGCTTAAAAATAAATTAACATGATTAGTAAAGTGACATGCATATTATCTTTAGGTACTTTTATATTTCCATGTGTAGGTAAATAAGGTATTAAAGTAACACGCAAATAAATTTCCGTGTTCAAATGTCATTTAAGTGTAAGTACTAAAAAACTTAGGTAAGAAAACATTGTAATTTATAGGTAAATACTTGTATTTAACTAAAACACAAAGAGTTCTACACAGGTTTTTTTATTATTAAAAACAAGGTGACGCGTTTCGTCTTTAAAACTGAGTGTTTTGATAATGTCCTTGTAAGACGAAACGCGTCACCTTGTTTTTAATAATAAAAAAATCTGTGTAGAATTCTTTGTGTTTAATTAAATACATGTATTTACCTATAAAAATGGAGTTCTACGAACTAACACCCAAAACAATCAATATTGTCATTTATGTTTTCAGATAACATAAATGACAACAATTGTACTATTAATTTAGAACTTTCGTAAAACCTTTTCAAGGACGCTGTTTTTTTTAAACGTATCCACTTTATCGATTTTGGCTAGTTTCCTTTTAATATATTTTGTCGTTTAAAATACCATGTTGTTGATCACAAAACAGATATTTCTATAAAGAAAACTTACTGCATCACCTCCCCCATGGGCACCTCCTCCCGCTCCCATTTTGCCAGCCCCAGATCCCATCAGTTTAAGTATTAACAAAACCTGAAAATTGTAAACATGCCGGGGTAGATAAAATGCATTCGCTGTCTTGTATAAAATGGTGGGTAATTAAAAAAATAATCCAGATTTCATTACATGACATTAAAAATAACCACCATCATCATCATACCATATTCGCTCCCTATGTGGAGCACATGGATTCCACAAACTGCCTCCAGGCCAAGCGATCGGCCGCCAGCTCCCGTGCATCCTCCCAAGTCAAGTTCTCGTCCCGCAGCTTTGACGCAAACTGCCGACGAATTGTCAACAGTGGACGACGAGGACGCCGAGAACCTGATGCCTTGTAAAAAATAGGCAAGCATGGTGGCGGATCTCGGGAGGCATACGTAGTATATGACCTAGCCAGCCGAAACGCCTTCTAACGAAATAGTTTATCTAAAATATTACCTTTGAAATAAGTAAGGATATGAGTCCAAAAATCATTCCTTTAAATGACATCATTCCCATCATACCCATCATCGCTGGAATCATCTGAAAAACATATTTCTGCGTATTATCTTAAACAGTATTATTTTAAATGCTGTTGAAATGCAATCTCTCAGGCGAATGTGTGGTAAGACTATGTGTGATAGGTGTACAAATGTCGAAATTAGAGCAGAGTGCAAGGCCGAGATAAGCATTATCGACCAAAATTAAGAAAGGGACATGATTTTGTCATGTGGAGCGAATGAGTGATGAAAGAACGGCTAAAAAAAGTTTAAATGCAAGTGTGCCTGGATGTAGAAGCCGAGGAAGGCCGAGAAAGACATGGCATGACCAAGTACGTCAAGTGCTTGAAAGTGGACATGTGAAAAGCCGGTGTAATCGGCGTATGTGCATGAGAAGATGTATGTGGAATGTAGAGGAAGCAAAGGAAGTATGTCAGGACAGAGTGGTATGGCGTAAGGGGGAAATGGCGTTTTAGTTAGTTAGTTAGTACCTACGATGCGTTGGGTAGTTAGTTAGTTAGTATGTGGAGATCAGGTGTATTTACACAGTTGGCTTTAATTTATTTGGACATGTTCTATCCTCTCTGCCTACCCCTTCGGGGAAATGGCGTAATGGTTAGTTAGTAAGTTCTATACTCTATTAACACTTTGTTGGTCGCATTGGATCTGAGAGATCCAGCAATTTAGGAAGGCTCAATAAATAGAGCTTTTAATTTTTACTACATTTATAAGAAAATCATTATTGATTTTTTATCTCCCATACAATGAAAAAATTTGGTTGGTATTTTTCATGAATAGTTTGATAAAATGGATCTCACATATCCATAGCGACATTCTAATGTATTTTAATCCAGCGATTAGTCGCTGAGTGTTAAAAGTTTAAATGTTTTTTTAGGTTTCATTTGTACATTTTATTTTGTGACAGTTTAGTCGTGTCAGGGCGTTGTCAAAAAATTCAATTCAACAGCTGTCAAAAAAAAAAAAAAAAATTTAAAATAAATCCTGTTTGATTTTTAAAAGTAAGCGTTTGGTAAATTCAAAGGTTGTTTTCACACTCACCATCATCATTTTCATCTTCATCATCATCATCATCGCCATCATCATCATCTTCTTCTTGCCTCCTTCTCCTCCCCCGCTGTCTCCCTTATTCTTCTTTCTCCCTTCGGAGATGTCCACCATCTTCCCAACATCCAAATCTTCCTTGGATTTGTCACCATATCGGACCCTCAATACGTGGCTGCTGAAGAAATCATCCACTGCATCATCTATCATCTCTGATAGAGAAGGATTTACGTTATGAACTGTTGTTTCGCCCTTGTCTGATTTTCGTTTAGGGGTAGCGTCATGTTTTTCTTTACTTTTTACTGTAAAACATTCAGAATTGTAAGCGAAATTACTTAGTGAAAGTTTTAAAAAAAATATTGAGGAGCACCACACCATGTCGTGTTTTGTTCATTCTGAAAAGGCGTATATTTTACGGATATCGTAATCTCGTTATCGTAAATCGTCGCGGGTCGTCGTTATAAAAAATATTTCATGTATGATACCTTGGACAGTAGCTGAAGCTGGAGACTGATCATCTTGCCTTCATGTAACAAATGATCAAGATCCTCTGCAATTGGTGTACCAATGCAGTGCCCTATTCCATCCGGAGTTCCCCAGGGCTCAAACCTTGGGCCACTCCTTTTTCACTCTTCTACTTTTGTATTGTATTCTTTAAATGTTTCTGTGCTGTGAATTGATTGATTCCATTGATACATTGATTCCATTTTCATATTTAAATTGCTGAATGGCATGATAGATGCACCATCTTTACTGAATCAAGTGACTTTTTGTATTCCAGTCCGTAGGTTGAGAAATAATGACGTGCTGTTCCTTAGTCACCACAAAACTAACTATGGTTTTTATGCCCATTGTCTCGATTGTGTCGTCTTGTAAACTCAAGACGGGATCTGGACTTCTTCGGTGTAAGTCTATCAAGATTTAAACATCCACTGAAGTAGACCCGATCCTGTCTTGAGTGTGTCCACATTTTATTCTAACTGTCTTAGCTTCACCAATTTAATGTTCTGTCCCTTATTTTTACTGCTTGGTATCCCTATTATGCTAATCTATGTATTTAAAATTGATTTTTTTCCGTAAATAAATAAATAAATAATTTTAAGAGAACTTGTAATTGGCTTCGAATGTTTATTTTTTATCTATGTACCTACTGTTTTTTTTTAAGTATAAACTGTATGTTCTTTGATAAATAAATGTTTGATTGATTTGTGCCCAATGAGATTTACAAACAAATAGGTAATTAGAAATGTACCTATCCAGGTACATTAAAAAAACTAAATAAATCGCCGCCTGAGTGCTAAAGTATCCAATCGACCATTTTTAGTGAAATTGAGTTTTAAATGCAGTATTGTTAAGGATTAAATTCCGCGTCGAACGGTGCGTCAATTTTCTGAAAAAAACTTTATTGCATATAAATAAAAGACATCCGAAAATATTATACGCTAATGACACTTATTCTAAATTCAGTACTTAAGTCCTCTATCCCCGAGTTCTTGTCCAATATACAGGTTGCGTTTATCCAAATACAAACAAATCGAGGAGATAACTACCATATTATTTTTGTGTTTATTATAACTCTGTAGATTCCTTGGTCAATAAATAAAAAAAAATGTTTACATAATACACAATACATATAAGTTTATAAAACTTTTATTTGAAAGAAAATAAAATAACACTATGACTTGAAAATGTAAAATGGAGATTTTTTATTTTTAAATAAATTGCACCACCAAAATAAGGCACGAACCAGGTCATTGTATGGGCCTGTTTCCCATATCAAAAATTTATTGTTAAGTTATGGGTAACATTTACAGCACCTTTATATGGCTCAATATGGCTCTTAAAGAAAACTAGCACTAAACACGCGCGGTGGCAACTTATTCAATCTCCATTTACTACTACTCTATCTCCATTGTCATAATTTTCACGGTGCATCTTTTCTCTATCTCCATTTATAAAGTTGAAAATAACGTGTATTAAATGTGATTTTTCAAAATATTTTTAATTCATCGGTTCAATCATGACTCTAATGAAGACATTGAAACATTAAAAAAAGATGTAAATTTATATTTTAAGGAAGATATTCAATAAAAACCTTCTCCTGTAAAATGTTGTTACTGGTCGATAGAGTACTTAAGCACTCAGGCATCGAAATGTATTTACACAATAAATATGCGCCCAAACAGTAGTAGGTATATTACATTATTTATTCAATGATTTACGGTACAGGTAGGTACCTTTTACATGTTAACAGAACCAGTCCAAGGTATTACACATGAAAATTACATGTAAATAAATATTTCATGTTGACCCCCTACGAAAATCGAACCCGCGATCTCATGCACGGTAGTCAAATACGAGACGGACAATTATATTATGTACCTACCAAAACCAAGATATTTTCCTAACACAGGAATATCTTCTTCTTTGTTTAAACCACTAAGATACTTCAAAGTTCTTTTCTGGATGCACGAATAAGAAAAGTATAAGAAACATTCAGAATACACTCCTAGAAAAACGTCTTCCGGTTTGGAAACTTCCTGTGAACCTGCATCCTCTTTGCTTTGTTCTGAATTCAAATTCACAACCGGAAACCGCTTAACTACACTGTAGCACTGTGAAAAATTGAAAATTTGAACAACTATTAACATAAAACTCAAAATGAAGGATGACTTTGCAGCCATTTTGATTTTAATGTCACTTTTCAAAGTTTTGTATTGTCTTGCGAATATTACAAATATACTGAATAATGTTATTCATATTTATTCGTTTTATAGTCTTTCTTGAGAACTTTGAAGGTAGTGTTTAAGTTTTTCTTTAGACGTAAATAAGAAAAAGCCATTTATTTTGCGGTTAGAAAAGATAAACGTTAATCTTTTGTTTACCGTAAATCGTTATTTCGAGTTCCCGCTTTTCTAGGTAGATGAGCAGATTATAATCCAATTTTAACATTATTTACTAGATATAGCAAAACTATTATCAATTGGGTAGTGTACTACATAACTAGTAATAAATATTTTGATAAAATAATGCTAGATGTGCCAATGTGAAAAAAGTGCGTTGTTCAGGGGAGGGAATTGATGGTTTCTTACAAACAATGGGTGTCAATTACTTTTAACATAATAATATACATTATGATTCTTCTCTTAAACACCTTTGGGCACATATAGCATTAAAAGAATGGTAATTTATGATTGGTTTCTGATACCTAACGCATTTTGACCCAAATCTATGTACTAGTAATGAGTATTTGAAATTTTTCTTTGAAAAATAAATAAATAAAATTCAAAAGGTTTCTGGTAAAAAAAATATTTAAAAACAAAGAACCGGGTTGTTTATATCTTTATAAATAGCAAAAAAAAAGAAAAAAGAAAGTATCCCGTGGCACATTTTACAAATAAATAGTTTAAAACTAACAAACATCAAATAATAAAATTCAAATTTACCATCTTGCTATTCACATTATATTTATCTAAGTACCTACCTACACCTAAATTATTTGTCCGCCTCGAAGCACAGTGGTAGCGCATTTGGCTCCCGCAGACGAGGTCGCGGGTTCGATCCCCGTAGGGGGTCAATATTAAATATTTATTTACATGTGATTTTCATAATATGAATTAATATTATTAATGTTTCATGTGTGATACCTTGGACTGATACTGATGCGTATTACTGATCAGCCTACCTTCATGTAATAAAATTATCAAGATACACTGCACTTGGTGTACCGATGCAGTGCCCTATGCACTAATGGGTGCGGATGAGAGAAAGTAGTAGCAGTTGTAAATAATATTTATAAAACATTTTAATAAACACACGTTTTGGAAGGAAAGTCTTCGTTCCTTCAGGTATATATACTTTTATACATATTTTATTTTATTTTTTTAGTAATTCTTAGGTTTGAAAAATTGCAATGGATTTAGAATAATTGCGATTTGATAATTAATTTTTATAATCGTATTCGACAGTAGATGAACTATTTTATTTCCAATAAACATAATTTATTATATGTTTGATGTAATGTTTCATACGTGATATTCTGATTATTATATATTTTTATTTTTTTCTTACTTAAAAGTGTACATCCATTTTATGTCATAGTTTACTGGATACAGAAAGCTTCACGGTATTTATAATACTTGCTTACTTCCGGAACAACCGCTTTGTGCTTATGTAGTACCAAATACCAAGCATTTGCACTCAGAGGCAATTTCACCAATTCAAAATATGCTTACCTAATCATTACTTTAGTAAACCCACACATTCTAAAATCTAGAAATAATTATGCAGAATATTTTTCAGAAATCCTAATAATAATAATAAAAATGAAAATAATTTGTTTTCGCATCATTGTTGATACAGCATATACTATTAAAAAAATCAAAATAAATAAACTAATAAAATGAAATTTAAATAAAACATAAAAAAAAAGGAAAACAAAAGGACTCAAGGTGGTCAAAAAATTTTTAAATTCCGACCAATGCTTCAAGAGTGGGCCATCTGCGTACAGGATGCTTGAACCTCCCACGTCTGCACCGAAGTAGGCGAACAGCCGACTCCTGAGTAGGGCCACTTTAAAGCGCACCGTGGCTTCAAAGGAACCGGGTTGTGGTCTAGTGGTAGATTCGAGGATTCCGGATTAGAATCTCTAGGTTCGAATCCCACTCCACCACAACTTGTTTCCTGCTTTCTGGCACAGTTATTTCCGACTATTTGAAAGCAGCCCGAAATTGAAATATTTGAGTATATAATAAGAGCTCAAATGTTTCTTTTTTTTAAAAAAAAAAAAAAAAAAAAAAAGGAGTTTATTCCTGAGATAGCAAACAGCGTGCAGCTCGTGTTTGAACATTTGAATCAAGTCGTGGTGGGATGCGGTCTCATACGGCCATTAGACTCAAAATTCACTCTACGGCCACTAAGCTGCTTCCAAAAAGACGAAATTGTTAAATTCCAATGTTTTTAATTAGATATTCAAGGAAGACAGTAATCGGATATCCTTCCCAACTTAAACTTTTATGATTATTTTTCTTCTATCTCCCTAAAGTATATTAATTTTGTAGTAATATCAATATGTTAACATTCACAACAATGTGTGATCTGAATATTCCTAATAACCTTTTTATTACATTGATCCCTGGTGAAATATCACTGAAAGGTGATAGAAGAAGAAGAAGAAGAAGAAGAAGAGGTATATGGAAATCACCTGACGCTTCCCAAAGATCATGTCGCCAACTTCCTCCGTGTTAATTTTGAAATCTTTTCCCGTTCCTTACACCTCGGTTTGTGTGAGGCCAAAAATATTTTTTATCTAAATATTTCGAACTCTGTACAAAATAATAAAATGTTAATTGGGTAATGAAATATTATTTTCAGATTTAGAATTTCTTTTTCCTTAGAACTTTTAACCAAAGTACATATGTAGTCCATGGATTAATATTTTCTAAAGCGTAATCCTCATTTGTTTTTTATCTTTTAAAAGTATTTTAAGGAAATAATGGTGAAAGCGTCTCTCATCTATTGTATTATAGTTAAGTATTTAGAATATTTTCACGTTTTTGTGGTAAAGTTCTGATGCTGGCATGGCTATGAAGGTCGAAAGTTTAATAATAAAATAAATTAAAAGACAAAATAATCCTTACTTTAAATACTCTATATATAGTATTACAAGTTAAGCTTATTTAATACCCTTATCTTTTTTTTACTAAAATTAAACGAAATTGTTATTTTTACTTGCCCTTAGAAACCCACTCACTAATGAGGAGTTGAATTTAATCAAGGTTGAAAAAATAAGAAATACAAGGTTTTTTTGATTCCATTTATATATTCAATCAGGCAGGAAACAAACAAAAACAAACAAACAAACAAACATAAACAACAAACAAAACAAAACAAAAAAAAAACAACAAATCAAAAAATATTTTTAACAGAAAACAATAAAAGAAATAAAACAAAAAAAATAAATGAAAACAAAACAAAAACACAGTAAAGAATAAAAACAGACCAACAACAATCAAAACAGAATTCAAAAAATTTGATGGCTTTTTTAAATAAGTTAATAATAAATAAATTATTACAGTAAATTGAAAATTGCTCCAAGCTCGATTTAAAAAACAAATTCGGCCGGAAATTTTTTCCTTAAATTAATTTGTGAACTTGTGGAATCATATAAAATTATGGTTCCTTCTTAGCTAGGTGCTCAGGGAGTTGGATGTCGATGGACCTTCCATACCCGTGGCCATAGTGTTCTCCTCCATGGAAGTCTTCGTGGCCTGATGAATGGCTGTGGCTCTGGCTGTAGACTGGCTTGGCCACGATCTCGTACGTGGAGTGCTTCTCACCCCGGAGACCAGGGACTTGAGGGCGATCACTCCTGACAGCATCAGGGCGAGGAGGGACGTCATCAGGGCCTTACCGGCCAGGAGGGCCAGACCTCCCAGGGCGATGGAAGCCAGGGTTCCTGAAGACAAAAGAAAAGAAATATCAGTAAATGAAGCATAGATACATGTCAGAAAACTTGTTTTACTGGAAGAGACAATAACTTGATTTATAATTCCACCTGCTTTGCATCATACAGTATTCGTTTTTTGTCATAGTTAAACATGCCAGCTAGAAAACAACTAAAAACTAGTATTCTAGAATAGGTCCCTAAAATATGCAGGAAATGGTATTATACATGTATTATCCACTCCTGTGAAACCAGTCCTTTTGACGATAGTGTCGTTTAAGGAAAAATGTCTTCAAATTTTAACATCTTATCTCATCTAATCAAATTTTTCAAAGATGGCGGGGATTCTTATGCGGTTTTCTTAGATAAATTGTTACGGGTCCCCTTGAGTTAGTTTTCCTACTTTTAACATAGGTCTAAGGACCCTAGCTCTTGCAGAGGGTGAGGACTAGCATATTCGTTGCTGTATTTTCTCCTCCAAGCCCCCAGGTCTTGAAGAACCGGGCCGAAATATTCTGCATTTTGTCTATTAATTTTTATTTTTCGATTAAAATCTGATGAGTTCATCATAACACGTAATAAATAATGATATTGGTGATTATTTACACTGCAAAAATTTAACGTTTTCTACAAAGGCAGGAAGTTATTCATTTACAAAAAAATATGTAAAATGAAGTTCTTAGTCACTAATAAATAATAAATTGATCCACTACAAAACAAATGCTCAAAAGACCTTCATAGTAAATTTCATGTTGATATTACAACATATTTTTATCATATTTAGCGCTCTCTAACATAAAAAATTAAAATTACTTTACAAAAAAATATAATATCTAATATAACTAGAGGTATTGAATTTGGTACATTTTGACTATAATATTTCGAAAAACACAATATTTTTAAAATCATTGATTCAGAAACGCCAAGATAAATGTAAATTAACATTTTATTCTGTAGCTAAGCTTTTTCTTCAAAGCCTACACTGAAAACTTCATTAAAAGTTCTCCCGTCGCTACATAGATGTCTCTATTTCTTTCCACAATAATATTGAATTTATTTATTGTACGCACGATTAACTGTGAATTTTTTATATTGTCCCTAAATAGCTTTTAATTAAGAGCTTTATTGTATTGTGCATTAATCAGAATTATTTTCAGTATTTATTTGTCTGAATTATATGTAAATGTAAATGTAAGTTAGTAAACGTATCGGACAGAAAGTTTAAATGCTCACTTCATAACTAATCTTATTTTAAGTATAGATTTTCTTTGTTGTTGCTTTTTCAAATCTACTTATTTGTCGAGCAAATGTTTAGCACGCTCTATTATGCTTATATTGCTCGGACTTTTATTCAATAGAAGCCACTATTATTGCACAAAGAATCGCATTAATTCCCATGAGAACCATAATCATTGTGACTGTGGGATCTTTGCATTGGAAGATAATAAAAGTAATTTTGATCGCTTGATATTGTCATACGTAGATTTGTTATTACGGGCACTTATAACCTCATCTTCAGTCTGGCATACATAGAAAAAACGATAAAATAAGTTGACGTTGGTAAATATTTTTATTATATCTGTTGAACTGTTTTATTTCCGTAAATTTTTCTTTTATTCGTACTCAGTGATGCAAATATCAATTCATAAATTACGATTTAAAATAATTATGATAATTAGTAAGGCCAACGTTTTTTTAATTATTTTTTTAAAATTGTACCCAATTCTTAGTAGAAAAAACATCTGATTTTAACTATAAAGCTTGCATTATGATAATGTTATACAAGTTATTGCATTAATGGCCACTTGACCAAACTATAGGCACACCCTAGCCCTATAGCCCTTGTTAACGATATCCATATTCATTAACCAACTTCTTTGTTGAGGTATTAATAATGATTTTTATATGTTTAAAAATATTCCTACTAACTAGGTTCATAGATTAGGCCAACTCTATTACTTACTACCTACTTATTTTTATCGACTTCTAAAGTTTACCCCATCCACCAACATTTGCGTACAAGTCAGTAGGGGCCATAGAATTGAATGTAGGTATGCAGCGTACCATCATTTTTCCAAATATTTATTTATTTATATTAAGTATTGCTTGATGGCATATACATGGTGTTACAAAACTCGTAGTACAACCCGAAACTGATGAGCAGGCATCATATTTGGGGAGTCAATATTTTATACCTCGTTACAAAAATCAACAAGGTGTTGCAACGAATTATAACAAATAAAAAAGATATGCAGCTATAATAATAGCAATCAAAGAGTGTAATGGTGTTTTAATTCATCTTCTCAAATCAGTGCCAATTACTTCAAAAAATATCTACCGCAAATACTATTATTTAAAATGATGAGAACACTTTCTAAGTCAATGGACCGAGATGCATGTATGTGGGGGCAGCGAATCTTATTTCAATGTGAAGTTTATGGTTAAGGCAGTATATTTTTAGTGAATCTAATTGCATTTGGTATAGAAAAATGCAAATTTATTGGAAGTTTCCGTCATGGGAGAATGCTGGCGCTTTTGTGTGGGAAACGCGTAGTATTTTAATTAGGAAAACGAAAGCAAATCGAGTATTTGTTACAATTTAATTACTTATTTTTTAAATTTCATTTTATTTCCCTACAGACATAAGGTAGAATTTTCTCAAATTCAGGAATATGGATATTCGAGCGTTTACAGGGCTTATGACCTGTCATTGGCTGGGTTAAGTGGCCACTTTATGTTCTACAAACATTCCCCATTCCGCTTATTAGCGAATATCCACACCAGGTAACCATTTTTTGATTTTGTATATATGCCTACGAATCGAAACAATTCACCAGCGCGTAACTAGCTCCATCTATGCATTGATATTAGAGTTATATACTTATTTTTTATGTCAAGAAAAGTGTGAAATTGGTAAAATATGTTTTGAATTGGGAGTGAAATTTTTTTTTTTGATTTTCGGGATTCCCCTTTTTTATGAAATTTGCTTCTACTACCTGTGTGAAATGATACATTTTTAATGTATTTGAAGCGTAAGATTGCTCTTCTCACTTCTTAGTTATGGTTAAATTAAATATCAGATTTTTTCTCTGTAGCGCGCAAAGAGGGGCATGTAAAAATACTGATAAAGAGTTTTTGGACGACATTAAAAGCTTATTTTTAGAACGAATTAGCTAACATTACGAGTTTTATCTACCATTTAAATATTGAAATGTATGGAACAAAAAATATTTTTACTCAATTTGTGCTTAGAAATATTTTGGTAAATGAAAAACACTTTCTTTTTAGTAAAAAAATACTGTTTCAGTCATTTTCGATCTCAATTAAAAACGCATATTTTTTAAATCTCACATACAAGTTCCCAGGATGCGTAATTTCCCTAGTCTGCTCAAGAGGATATTATAGTCTACCGCTAGGAGCTTAGGTTAAACAATCTTTAATTGTAATGCGCCCTTGAGGTGATTTTTCACAAAAATGGCGCTAATATAAGTTCGCTAATTATTAAATTAATTTTAAAATTCAAGTAAATGTGTTAAAATATTTAATTAAATTATTCAATTGAAGCGAATTAATTTTTTTCGATAGATATGCACCGTGGACCGTTGAATAAAAAAATACGTAAATTTATTTTTAATTACAAGTAGACACCTAGTACTTTCACTCATATCTTATTGTTTTAAAAGTGGTGTTAATGAATAACCAACTATTTAATTACAACAATCAAGTTGATATATCGTTTTAAATGCACTTGCCTTGTTTTAAAATGGTACCATTGTTTGATTAAATGCACAGTGGCCGAAACTGGAGCACACGGTAAATTCGGTAAAAAAAGAACTTTCACCACTCTGGCTGGGAGGACTCAATAGAATAACAGCGTAGATATTAATTAAACACATGCGAAAAGTCATTTTATGCACAAGATAAAAAATAATAAAGTAGCATATTGGTAGCGCATTCGGCTACCGCTCATAAGGTTGCGGGTTCGATCCCCGTATGGGGTCAACATGAAATATTTATTTACATGTAATTTTAAAGCTCAGAATGCTCGCTTGTTGAGTTTTGAGAATAAGTGTCTGAGAAGGATTCTAGGCATTAGGTAGTTTGACTTCATAACCAACGCTGAAGTCGATGACCATCGATGACCGTCGATGACCATCCTACGGATGTATTCGGCGGAGCTGATGGAGGCTAGAGAGCTGGCTGAGGACAAGGTCTCCTGGAGGGGTCTAGCGATGTCCACATGCTCCACATAGGAGCGAACGTGGCGAAAGAGGAAGAAGAAGGATTTCATATTTATATTTCATGTGTGATTTTGTTCCGCCTCGTAGCATAGTGGTAGCGCATTTGGCTACTGTGCCTGAGGTTGCGGGTTCGATTCCCGTTGGGGGTCAACATGAAATATTTATTTACATGAGATTTTCATATTAATATTTCATGTGTGATACGTTGGACTGGTACTGAAGCGTAAGACTGATCATCTTTCATGTAATAAATGATCAAGATACACTGCACTTTGTGTACCAATACAGTGCCCTATGCACCGTTGGGTGCGGATAAGGGAATAGTAGTAGCGGTAGTATTATAAGGTACATACCTATTTGAACAAAAATTAAATAGCGGTTACTATTTGAAGAGAAAGGAGATTTTTTCTGGTGAAATTAATGTTGAGACCACACCTGGTAAGTTGTAGAGCAGGTACCTTTCTACTCACACTAGTAGTAATAATATATCATTATCTACTTGCATTATCACATGTGTGTATGTATATGTAGTTCAAGTTTATTTCAGGAAGAGAACGAGTTTTTTTGTGGTCAAAATTGACCACGAAAATGAACCTGCAAATTTTTTGTTCGCATCTGTATGTGTGTCAGTTTTTATTTTTGACTTGACGTAATTTAACAACGCCTTTCATTAAATTGAACATCGTTGATCTTAGCTTAGTGGACAGAGCGGCGCTCGGAAGGGCCCTGGTTCAAGTCCTGTAGCAAACGATTTTGTTTTTGAGAATTGTGAAAAGCACAAAATTTGACAGTAAAAAATAACAGATTTTTTTGTAATTCAGGGTTTAAATACGTTTTTTTGAGAAGTTTTTTTAATGGTATATTCTTAAAGCTTACAATTGATTGACTTTTATAGGTATTTACCTTCATTTAAACACAGATCATTACTTTTTTTAAATTTGAAAAATTACGAATCAAAGAAGAGAACATAACCTCTAAGTGAATTTTTTTTTTTAATTGTTGTCTTTTATTTTCGCCTGTTTTCAATTTTATTACGGTACAGCAACAGAGAAAAAGATGGAAGTTTTTTTAGCAGGAGAATGTGGATTTTTGACCAGTCATTATATAGTAAAATGTTAAATGCGTGAATATACATTTTCCTGTGCTTGCAAAAAGCATCTTCATTTCAAAATATAATAAATAAAATGATATACGGCCGCCTTGGGTATCGAAATCCCTATTTGTTTAAGAGATTCAAGGAGATTACAAATAAAACGTAGTTTTTTTTACGTTCCGAAAAGTAAGATTTTTTTCATAGATAGATAGACAAATCGCTACAAAACTATTATTACCATTTTATTTGTTATAAAGCACATGTCATTAAAACTAATCTTAATTACCTACTTTTATAACTATTACGTGGGAATTTTGTAGCTTATCCGTCTTCACGATGGTTCAAAATTATATCAATTAATTTAATCAAAAGATCTTTATTATTATCAAAGCATACATTAAGTATTTAGATTAAAACATAACGCCATGTTAAAAGTATACCGCTGAACGATTCGTGATTGAAAATTATTTCAATCAAATAAGCGATATTGTATATATAATTTTTTGTACACGACACATAGCATCATGTTTTATTTAATTATTTTGAGCATGAAGTCACGGGTTCGACCAATATGAAATATTTATTAAAATATTTCATATGTGATACCTTGGGACTGGCGCTTAAGCGCAACTAGTTCGTGTAACAAATGATCAAGATTCACTGCACTTGGTGTACCAATGCAGTGCCCTATGCACTATTGGGTGCGTACAAGGGAAAGTAGTAGTAGTAGTGGTTTAAAACTACATTTTTAAACTCTTAATTTACAGGCCAGGAGGGATAATTTTGCAAATTAAGAACATTAAATATCCAGGATTTATCCAGGACTTTTCCCCCAAGGGGTAGGTAGAGAGGATAGAACGCCACACCACTCTGTCCTGGCACAATTCCCTTGCTTAATTCATACATCGAGGAAAGTTTAATTCATAAATTGAACCCGGATGCTCGATAGCGTAAAACCGGCGTGTTAATCATAAAATATGAAGCTGTTTGTTCAATAGAATAATGTTGATAAAATGTGTTTTATATGGTTGTAATTGTGGTAAATAAACTATAAAATGTTACAAAATTTCAACTGTAACCTGCCTGATTATCATCGAAATAATGACAAATATTTTTTTTGTGCGAACATTACAATTTGAATTTGGTATTTTTAAATGCTTTTAATTTTCAATGTGTTATTAAACGTTTTTTTATTAAATAATCGGACAAATTACATCAAATTTACGAGCTATGACGTGATAAATATAAGTATTATTTTATTTTTAAGAGTTTTTTTTCCTCTGTTGATGTATTCGTATTATATCATGAAAATCTAATGAAAATAATTCTCATACCTTTCATCATCATCATCATAGCGATGAGTCCTCCCATGCCTCCTTTTTTGCCGCCGCCACCTCCGCCGCCACCGCCGCCGCCGCGACGCCTTCCTTCCGCCACGGACCTGCCCAGCTCTCCTTCGGCTCCCAGCTCCAGGCTGTCCTTAGCATCATCATCGAGCAACTTGAACTTCAGGGAGTGAGTGTCCAAGAAAGACCCGATCTTGTACATGAGGTAAGAGTCTAGTCTCTTCTCAGGTTCGTTGGGAAAGCTCCGCGCAAGCTCCGCGACTTTCTCGGCTGTCTTAGCTTTTTCGTTTCCTGGCTCGTTGACTAGAGTCAAACCAGGAAGGAGCGAATAGTCTCCGGAGTCAGCGAGCTTTTCTACGAAATGAACGACATCCAGTTTCAAGCATGTCGGACTGTAGGAAGAGTCACAATTGGTTCCTAATGACCGCGCAGAGAATTCAACAGGATTTGAGGCTTGGTCTTGGTTAGTGGCATCAACGGGACTTATTTTATAAGCTGATGAGAAGATTCCTCCAACTTGCATGAGAAGGATGACTGTGGCGTACGCCTTCTTGGCGTTGTGGTTAAACGCCATTATTTTCTGATGATGCTAAGGCGCACTTCGCACTAGTTATCACGACAGTTACAGTTTTATAAATGATGCTCGGTTGGGACCACAGTTGGTTTATATACTGACAAGTGATCTTGTAGTTTGGGACCGGCTTCTTGCTCGCGAATTAAGCCTCCGGTGGGAGAAATAATGAATAATCTGGTTGTATTAATGTTGAGTCATTAACTCTGTATTATTTATGTGTAGTTCACTGATCTATAGCTGCTGATGCGGCGTGTATTTTCTTATCTTACATACATCAACATTAGACCATTCGATATAAATATGTTTGTATAGAGTAGGTTGCTTTATGTGCACTTCGGAGGATAGTGTTAAAATAAACAATATTAACAATTATCCCCGATTTTTAATTAACAATTAACCAACAAAGCAATAAAATTACATTTTAAACGTGAACGACAAGTAGAGAGCTAATTATTATTATACATAATGGCTTCTTTTGAAACAGTTTAACTATCATCACATCAAACCATATCCGCTCCCTCGGCCACCAGCTCCCGTGCATCCTTCCAAGTCAAATCCACGTCCCGCAGCTCTGACGCAAACTACCGACAAATTGTCAACAGTGGACGTCGAGAACCTGATGCCTTGTAAAATAGGCAAGCATGGTGGCGGCTCTCGGGAGGAATACGTAGTATATGGCCTAGCTAGCCGAAACGCCTTCGCCGGATGACAGTAGATACCAAGGGTGTGTACGTTGCCTCACCTCTGTGTTCCTTACAAAGTCAAACCACCGCACACCTAAAATTATTCTAAGACACCTATTCTCAAAACTCAGAAATCTGCTATCTTGGGCCCTGGTTAGGTTAGGTTAACTATAGTAACGATATTCCCCGGAAAAAAAATAAACAAAGAGTAAAATATTTAATATTCAAAAATATCTAAGTCTAGTTTTATACACGTAAGTATACCTTAACTAGGGACTTCTTTTGTACCATAATTTATTGTAGAGAGTCCTTGGATACTAATTAATATTAATTGTCAACACAAGATCACTTTTGTTTAGCGTAAAACAGCAAATTTCGGTATTTCTCAGGACCCAACTCCCATAAAAATACGAAATCACGAAAAATGCTTAGTAAAATACCAACACTATTATATTTAAAAAAAAACCAATTTACAATCTTAAACCTTATATTTACTCGACTATATACAAGTTCTTGTGTCTACATATTTAAATACACCAATTTTGGAAATTATTTCTACTAGATACTACTTTCCTTTGTTCGCAACTAATGGTGCATAGGGCACTGCATTGGTACACCAAGCTTAGTGTGTATTGATAGTTGTTATTATATGAAAAGATGATCAGTCTAACGCTTCAGCGCCCGTCAAAGGTATCACATAAAAAAATTGATTTTAAATTACATTATAGCTTACTTTATACGGGACTGAAAACTGTACAGTTTCTAGTGCAGTTTGCAAACTGTCCTGTATATAGCGAAATCTGTAAGGAATATTGAATGGTCGGCGTGTCTTTTGGCAGACCTAACAGTTAATGTTTTTTTATACAAACGTTTAAGTAGATATTGATATATTGAATGCTTTAACCACTCTGTCAATTGGGTTCTTTCCGATTTTTTATTTTTTATTTCACTAACTTGATTGAAAAATGACAATATTTAGGGATTTAAAAAAAAAAAATTACGATGTCATATGAATTTTCTAGCGCGGTTTGAAATAGCGCTTTTTCAAATCGTTCGCGAAATCCTCCATTTGGCGCGCATGCGGTGTGACGTCGCAGCAATATAGGCGCTCACTACGAAATGAATTTCACCCCTTTCACGGTCGACGGGTATGACGTCATTAGCCAATAACGGGCGTTAAAATCATTCGTATTTTCGTGTTTTTAAAACATACATTTATAAATGAAAACCAAATTTTTGATCATTGTGTTTTATATCGTTGAAATTGTAAAAATATATATACAAGGATATTCATGCTATCGGGAAGAACCTATTACCATGACTTTTCACATGTTCACTTTCAAGTACTTGTTGTACTTGATCATGCCATGTCTTTCTCGGTCTTCTTCGGCTTTTGTATCCGGGCACACTTGCATTGTAACTTCTTTTAGCCATTCTTTCATCACTCATTCGCTCCACATGACAAAACCGTAGTAAAAGCCCTTTCTTAATTTGGACGATTGCTTAAATAGCGAACTTTACATAAGATTAATAGTTTTTTTTCTATACACCGTGTAACAAAACTTATTGTACAAGCGAGAAACAAGTGAATCTACACCATATTGATCATATTTTTTTATTTATTTAATTTATAGTATTCGAGAAAATTGAGAAATAATATTATTTTTTTTTTCGACCAATTTTTGCAAATTGTTATCAAATATAATTTATTTAGTCAAATTAATAGTATTCATATATAAAACAAAATAAAAAATCCGCATTTTAATAAGAATTTGTGCAATTTTGCTTAATCTGAGGTACCGATGAAAGCTTTTGTGAGAGAAAAAATAATAATTTTAAGCTCAGATTATAAAATAAATACTACACATTCTACTCCAAATACGATGTAGATTCACCAGTTTTCAGGTTGTTCACACATGTATACATGGTGTAACAAAACTTGATGTACAAGCGGGAAACCAGTGAATGTACATAATATTTTGCCAATTTTGTAGTTTTTTTTTTACTTGACCAGTAGTTTCCAAAAAAATTAATTGAGTATTTGATTTTTTATGATTTTTTTCAAATTGTTATCAAATATAATTTATCTGGTCAAATTTATACAATCCTTCAAGAAAAACAAGAGCGAGTTTTATTGAAGGTTTTTGTGTAAT
>JAGVSP010003472.1:0-49286 GCA_022494985.1 Micrasema minimum | reverse complement strand
ATCAGTTGAGTTTTGTGTACTGAAAAAAGGCTTAATAGTTTTTAAAACAGTCTAAGGGAAAGGGTTAGTGCTTTCATTGGACGTTCACTGTTGACAATCCTTTTGCAGCTTAAGTCCACGGGACTAAGTCCTGACTTGAGAAGACGCATAGAATCTGGCGGCCGATCGCTCACCTCTGAGATAGTTTGTGAAATCCAAACCTCCTCACAGGGAACGGATATGAAATAATGATGAATAAATTAAACATAAGATAATGTAACGTACTTTTACTACTAATTATGCCAACATTTCGGCACAGAAAATAAAAAAAATGTGCCCTACTTAATCCACTTAAAATAGTATTATTTTGTCTATTTTTTAAATTTAAGGCTAGTTTTCACCTCTGAAATAAATTTTCTCTGCTATTGAGGCACCCCTATCTGCTCTTATCAATTCTGTTTATCAGCAAGATCAGCGGCGTCCCTTGGCTGCGACAGGCTCTAACAAGCACTAGAGATTTACACCTGTACTATGGCTTGCACGTCACACAGTATGGGAACACCTGGTGCCGCTGCCGCCTGGACGTTTACAAGGGAAAACTGTCACTCCGAACTGTTCACACCTAACTGCGGGGGTGACGATGGGCGCACCACAGATCCTCAAACTGTAGACTTAATATCCTTATAAATTTTTAAAGCTTGTGCAAATTTTGCTTCTTAAAATGCTTCATACGAAACTATTTTTAAAAAGTTGTATAAACGACACATTATGGTATAATAGCCCATAGCAAATTGATTAAAAACGTGCTGAGAAGATGGTTGAGGGAAAGGATATTCTTTCACTTATTGTAAGTTGATGAAAGAAGAATGAAAGTAGACTGAATGCTGTTGAAATGCGATCTCTCAGGAAAATGTGTGGTAAGACTATGTATAATAGGTGTACAAAATGTCGAAATTAGGGCAGAGTGCAAGGCTGAGATAAGCATTATCGACAAAATTAAGAAAAGGCTTTTACGTTGGTTTGGTCATGTGGAGCGAATGAGTGATGAAAGAACGGCTAAAAGAAGTTTAAATGCAAGTGTGCCTGGATGTAGAAGCCGAGGAAGGCCGAGAAAAGGGGGACACGGCATGACCAAAGAACGACAAGTACTTGTAAGTGGAAATGTGAAAAGTCGGAATAATCGTTGCATGAGGAGATGTGTGAATGTAGAGGAAGCAAAGGAAGTATGTCAGGACAGAGCGGTATGGCGTTCTATCCTCTCTGCCTACCCCTACGGGAAAATGGCGTGATGGTTAGTTAGTTAGTTATTTAGTTTATTGTTAGTTTTGTATTTACTATTTTAAATTTTATACATACTCATTTATTTTAATATTACTTATGATGAAATCTTTATTTACACGGGATTTTTCTATTAATATTGAATGTGGTACTGAATACGACTGACTTGGAATGGTACTGAAGCGTATGACTGATCATCTTACCTTTATGTAATAAAATGATCAAGAACCACTGCACTTGATGTACGATGCCGTGCCCTATGCACATTAGGTGCGAATAAGGAAAATTAGTAGTAGTATATGATTAATGCCGTCCGTGGGGTGAAATCTGAGACCTATACCAGCATAGTAACCGAGTTCTCACATTTTCAAATATTCTTATTTACTTTTTTACTTACTATACTAATGCCGTACTATACTTGTGCGAAAAACGAGGGAAAAACTTGTTTGGCACGATCTAGTTTTTAAGTTAATTTTTTTTTATATACTTGTTAAATAAATTAAAAAAAAAAAAAAAATAAAAAAAACTAATGCCATGCCACGTGCATGTTTTTTGCACTAAGATCCTGGATCGATTTCCTGTGAAAACACTTTTGAAAATATTTTACCATGGCAAACGTAGGATTAGAATTGAGAACCACTGTTTTCGAATTTGCACCAGAGGCGTAGGTGATTTAAATAAAAAGGTAGCTATTGACAAGTGCTAGTAAGTCTTATTGTGAAGTGATCACACCTATAACTTGTTGGTGTAATATGTTACAATACTTCGACAATACAGGAGAGGATACTTACCTACCTCCACCCAGAACCCAAAGCTGGGATCAAAAATACATGGTGTAACAAAACTTGATACCTTGGACTAGCACTGAAGCGTAAAGGGACTGATCATCTTACCTTCATCTTACACTGATTGCGGTGCCCTATACACTATTGCATGCGGATAAAGGGATATTAGAAGAAGTCGATGTGTGTAAACGTGGTGATTGTTTACTATGTTTATCTTGACATTTCTTTGGTGCAAAGAAGCACGAATAGTTGGTGTCCAAATCAACAGAGAAGACAGTAAATCAATCAAACCACTGCACACAGCACTGCGACGTGTCGATGCCATAACTTAATTTTAATTGAATTGAATAAATAGAATGAGTATTAGAATTAGAAAACCGTATAGGTTTACTGAGGCTGGAAAATAAAATGTGTTTTTCCACACAAAACGTGGCAGCAAAATGAGATTTTAATATATTTTTACGGAAAATTAAAATAATACATTAAAAACTAGTTAGCTTATTCTTTAGTATTTTATGTCATCTTTAATTACTCAGTACTTCTCTTAAGAGCATACTCCACCGCTTGACTCGCGGCCGCTTCCTGTACAAACGTATTCCTCGATTTCCCCCTGGAATTTAACATTAGAGCAATGATTTTTTCACACTTATCAGTTATAGACCAGATGCGGTGTTTGTGTCATCTTATTTTTTTAATATTTTATTTATTGAAGGCATCGAAATGTTTAAAGGGGATATATAACTCATTCAAAAAATAAGACAACCACGCATCTGGTCGATATCTAAAATATGTGAAAAAATCATTGTTCCTATGTTAAATTCCAGAGAGAAAATCGAGTAATACGTTTGTATGGGAAAGCGGCCGCGTGTCACGCGGGGGAGTCCTAAAGACCGGTGAAATCTGTCTTACAAGATTGAAAGATGGTTTAATTAATAGTTTCAAATCAAATCATAACACCTGCAAGTTCTATTATTTTTATTTATAAATTAATCACGCTATTCATTTTAATACTAAATCATAATATTCATTCAAAAGCAGGAAAAAATCCAATAACGAGTTAATTAACAAGAACCGTCCATAAAATTTTAGTAGGATTTTATGCAAAACCAAGAACTTTTAAAACTTGGCCAAGGTTTTTAAATTTTACAACAAAGTTGTAAAAGTTCATTGATGGTAGTCTTGTCACGTCCGAAAAAGTTTTAATATTATTATAAGGTATCACCGTTTTTGAATATCGATAAATAAAACATTTAAATAAGTACACGTTTTTTGGATCTCCAAAAAAATTATGAGCGCTAAAACTCTACATACCTATTGGTTTAGCCATTATTGATACTCTCTGGTGATAGGTAGTTCGAATTCCTTCCAAAATTTATTCCCTACCTTTCAAATATAATTCAGCTGCGTCAGGTATTACTACACGAGTAGATAATTCCTAGAAAATCATCAGCTGACGCTGCAATTCATACGGGCAGTATGGCTTTGCACACGAATGTCTATCCCCACCACTCAACTCTAATAACAAAGGACTACTGTCCTATAAATACCCGTACCGAGGGTCAGAACAGCAGTGCAACACAACCATCTTATACCATCTACGCAGTTACTCTCTTCAGTCGGAGAGTCGCCAGTCCACGTCAGCAGCCAAGATGTAGTGTCTTGCCTGACGTAGACGACGCCGTCATGGAAGCCTCGGACCACGCCCTGGATTCACACTCTTGGTACCAGCAACGGAAGCCCGACCGCATCGTCTGCTCTCCACGTTGCTTCGCTACCAACGTTGTTCCAGCCGCCGACTTCGCTCCATCGCTACGGAACTGCCACGCACTCATCATCCGACACGCAACACTCATCCTTGTTCACTGAATAAACGATTACAACATCACCGGCGTTTCCACTAACCTTCCACTGGTAAAAGGGGACTCCTCTATCTCCAAACCCCTTTATTGGTGACCCCGACGTGACCGACGTGATCTCAAGCCCGACGTGATCGACGTGATTCCAAACCCCTTTATTGGTGACCCCGACGTGATCTCAAACCCGACGTGATCCAAACCCCTTTATTGGTGACCCCGACGTGATCTTAAGCCGACGTGATCGACGTGATCTTCGAACGGAGTAATACCAGTGGAACGTGGAACACCGCCCATCTGTCTACCGCGAGCATCCAACGTGTCTCAACATCATCATCAACGAGTCAGATCACACCGTTGCCATTCCATACCGGTGACACTATGCCGATCCCGCACAAGCTAGCTGATCCCGCTCAAGCTACGCTGATCCCGCTCTAGCTACGCTGATCCCGCTCTAGCTACGCTGATCCCGCACAAGCTACGCTGATCCCGCTCTAGCTACGCTGATCCCGCACAAGCTACGCTGATCCCGCACTAGCTACGCTGATCCCGCACAAGCTACGCTGATCCCGCCATAGCTACGCTGATCCCGCACTAGCTTCGCTGATCCCGCACAAGCTACGCCAATACGGAAAACGGTACACTCGACTTTCAGCTGTCTCAAAATAACAACTCAGCATAATGACACGAGTCATAACAATATCCGTTCATTCGACTTGCTGTATCAGCGATACTACGTTTGTTAACACACAAACAGTTATCAGCAAAAACATTAGATATTATATATACACCGATGCAGTTCGACAATCGAATGTCCACGTAAAAATCGTAAGGCAGAAATCGTTTACATTTTCAGCTTATGATTAACGCTTCGAATCGTGAAACTCGTTCACTGGGAAGGGGGTGTGTGGGGGTTAACAACCCAGACGGTACAACGTCCAAAGTGCAAATATAATTCAGCTGCGTCAGGTATTACTACACGAGTAGATAATTCCTAGAAAATCATCAGCTGACGCTGCAATTCATACGGGCAGTATGGCTTTGCACACGAATGTCTATCCCCACCACTCAACTCTAATAACAAAGGACTACTGTCCTATAAATACCCGTACCGAGGGTCAGAACAGCAGTGCAACACGACCATCTTATACCATCTACGCAGTTACTCTCTTCAGTCGGAGAGTCGCCAGTCCACGTCAGCAGCCAAGACGTAGTGTCTTGCCTGACGTAGACGACGCCGTCATGGAAGCCTCGGACCACGCCCTGGATTCACACTCTTGGTACCAGCAACGGAAGCCCGACCGCATCGTCTGCTCTCCACGTTGCTTCGCTACCAACGTTGTTCCAGCCGCCGACTTCGCTCCATCGCTACGGAACTGCCACGCACTCATCATCCGACACGCAACACTCATCCTTGTTCACTGAATAAACGACCGGTTCTTCCTTCGTATAATATTCTAACCTACATCTACATGGTTGTCTATGTAATAATGTAACGTTAGGTAGGTACGAGTATGTAGCTAATCAGAAGACGAAGAGAGATGAAGGCACCTACGCTATATCTTCTTCATGTTACGCTTTCTCTGCAGTACCCAAACTAAGGATGGCAAAATCAAATAAAAGGGCTGAATTGAATCGCGTGTTTTCTAAACGTGCGCAATTCTAGATCACGTAGATATCGCTAGTCAAAAATCGAGTATATTTTGAAAAATTCTATTCAGATATTAAATTTTTTGTAGAAAAAATTCGATTACCCCAAAACGTGAAAAGCTGTGTGATATCTAAAGATAATAGAGGCTTCAGTCCCCACCCCTTCTTCTCCATCTTCTTCCATTCAGTCCATCCACCTTCTTCATCTTTCTCACAGTGCTCTTCCTGGCTTTGCCTATAGCCCGCTTCCGTCGAGGGATCCATTTTGGACTTTATCCTCTCCACTTATCCTGCCCAACTCAGCCTGTGAGACATTCCCGAATTTTTTTATAGTGTTTGTCATCATCATCAACATCATACCATATCCGCTCCCTATTTGGAACATATGGATTCCACAATCAGCATCCAAGCTAAGCGATCAGCCGCCAGTTTTCGTGCTTTCTCTCATGTCAGGTCCACGTCCCGCTTCTCCGACGCAAACTGTCTCGGATTCTTAGCAGTGAATGTCCAGGACGATTGTATTTGGGACCATTTTAAAATTGTATTTATCTCTATGTTCGAATTCCACTTTGGCACAACATGTTTCCTGCTTTCTGCCACAGTTATTTCCGACCATTTGAAAGCAAAGAAAGCGACTCAAATAATTATTCTTTTTTCTTAAAAAAACTGTTTTTTAATGTAAAATAAAATTATATGTATATCTGAGCTACGTTTTGCTATTGCACGCTTTATTTTTATTCCAATTTATGTCTTGGACAAGGAGATAAAGCACATGATTCAGGACAAGTAATCCATCGGCTCTGGACAATGTGTAGTCCACTGGGGCTGTCAGCCAGGAGTTAGAATAATTGTGAAGCATTGTATAAGCTATGTTCTGGGAATGTCCAACATCGGAACTACAATAACGGTGCCCATGCTCAACATGAAGAATACGTCGATCAAAAGTGGCCGCGTAACGAAATTGATCCCGCAAATCGGTAACAAACTGACTACATGAATTATTTAATATTTCATGTGTGATACCTTGGACTGGTACTAAAGCGTACGACTAATCATCTAACCTTAATGTGATAAAAATTATCAAGATACGCTGCTGCACTTAGTGTACTGATGCATCTTTGGGTGCGGATAAAAGAAAGTAGTTGTAGTAGTGGTGGGTACCTAATAAAAAATATTGATCGTTTCAATGTGTAGGTAAGTCCTTTTCCAAGCACAAGAGCATGTTTCATTTTAGGAAAAGACAGCGAAATTAATTTAAGACTTATCTTTGTATATTTTTTTTCTAATAGAGACATTTTGTAAAACATATACATGGTGTAGCAAAACTCGTAGTACAACCTTAAAACTGGTGAGTCTATATCATATTTGGAGTCAAATGTATAATATGCCTCTGGAGCAATAGACTCTCCGGAACTACTATCTAAACTTTCCATAAATATTCCCCGTAAAACCCTTGGTAACAACACTCTTCTTTATAACCTCTCTGGTTCATACTAACTATAG
The DNA here is from genome assembly GCA_022494985.1 of Micrasema minimum. NCBI lineage: Eukaryota > Metazoa > Arthropoda > Insecta > Trichoptera > Brachycentridae > Micrasema > Micrasema minimum. Next base: position 42,238 of record JAGVSP010003472.1, on the reverse strand, counting down.
AAAAAAATTGTATATAGGGCGAGCCTCCAATAACTTTAATAAAATATCTAAAACATTGAATATAGATTTACTTGAGAATAACCATGGTGATGTGCGGCGTTTGCTTTCCGAGTGAAATCACACTTTGTTGATCACATTTTGTTGAGTTTTTTTTCTTTATTTTCTAAATTTTAACTCACTTTTATGTACATATATATAATTTATTTGTAGTAATCTTACGGTGAGAATATTTTTCCTTCTTTTTTACCTATTTTTGTTACTACCTGTGAAAACCTCTAATTGGTCTACTCTGTTTTCTTTTAATGCTTATTAAAATGATTATTTGACTGTTGGTTTTCCTATAAATAAATAAATATAACTTATGAATCTAGGTTGAAAAAAAATTTTTTTTTTTTTCATTAAAGCTTTTATAAGTTTCGCAGATTAGGCAAAATTGCATGAATTCTAATTTGGATGCGGTTTTATTTTGTGTTTAATATGAATAGTAATAATTTGACTAAATAAATGATATTTGATAACAATTTTCAAAAAATTATCAAAAAAGAAATTTACTTCATAATCTATTTTCTCGAAAACTATGGGTCAAAAAAAAATAATTCTACAAAATCAACTCCAAACCTGATGTAGATTCACTTGTCACGATGTTCATCAATTATTAGTATATTTTTCAAATGTATATATATTTTTTAATGACCCCCATTAGTAGGAAGCAACTGTGCTGATAAAACGTAAATAAATAAATATTTTATTCGTGTTACTCTAAAACTTATTACATGTCGCCCACTATTCGCTGTAGCGCGATTGATTTTACAATAATTCATAATGATACAGAAATGATAGGCCAAATGACGTATTGTCGATTTAATGGGAATATTGGAGATTCTTCAGTCACGTTAGCCGAGATAAAGATCAGGCACGGGGGCTTTAGTTGGTCATAATTGTCAATAAACCAAAGATAATGGATCTTATTTAGATGAGATTTGACTTATACGATTTTCTTTCCATGAACTAAACATTCCGGCTGGATTCCTTTGGGATTTTTTGTCCTTTTGCTTGCTGGAATATGTCCTAAGCAATACACACGTATTGAATTTGATACCACTCGTTAATGGATAAAATTGTTAATTTTAAAATTGTATCATGTTTCTAAATAATTCATTAATTTAGTATTTAGTTGGTTGCTGTGTCTAAAAACTCTTGCTTTTAAATTTAATTCCCGCCTATGAATGCATTTCTACATTAACTCTAAAATTATCAAAATATATCTAAGAATGCAATACAATCCATGCTTATTTTTTTTTATTTATTTATAATTGTTGTCTAATAATTGTAGATAATTTAAATATAAAATAATAATTAACATATTGTCATCGAGGTTATGAGCTTCAAGATTCTCTGCACTTGGTGTACCAAGCAGTGCCCTATGCATCATTGGGTGCTTGATAATGGAGATAAGTAGAACATCAGTACATTTTATTTTACAAGTTTTTGTAAATAATTATTGATTTATTTATATTTTAATGTTACGACGCAAGGCTAAACTAACTAACTAACCAACACTAACCATCACGCAATTTCCCCGAACGGGTAGGCAGAGAGGATAGAACGCCACACACTCTGTCCTGGCACACTTCTCTTGCTCCTCCACATTCATACATCTTCTCATGCACGCACGTCGTTTATTTCGACTTCTTACATGCCACTTTCAAGCACTTGTTTTACTTGATCATGCCATGTCTTTCTCGGCCTTCCTCGATTTCTACATCCAGGCACAGTCGCATCATATATTTTTTTAGCCGTTTTTTCATCATCCATTCGCTCTACATGACCGAACCATCGTAAAAGACCTTTCTTAATTTTGTCGATGATGCTTATCTCAACCTTGCACTCTGCTCTAATTTCGACATTTGTACACCTATCATACATAGTCTTACCACACATTCGCTGAGAGATGCATTTCAAAACTGCATTTTAATCTACTTTCGTCCCTTCTTTTTCCAACACCACGCTTCACTTCCATACATAAGGCTTTGTAGGTATAATAAATTAAAGGTAATAATAATAAGCACACATATAAGGTGCACATCACAAAAATAAATTTCTGTGGACATTAAGAGTGAGGAAACAAGTATTTTAAATATTTATATTGTATTGTGGTACGTGTGTGTGTGTAATTGAAGTATTTTTAGTAAGTGGGTCAAATTCAATAACTGAAAGATCTTAGATTACCGATCTTCTATCGATTTGTATTAAGTGACATCATTAACGCTTATGGCTACTAAATTTAGATAATTATACCACATATACAGGGCGACCAAAACTTATGGGACATGAAGGGGAAATACCTTAAATATCGTAGATAGTGTATTTTGCTGAAAGAAGACTTTATGTTACTTTTAAAAGTTAGTAATTCTGCATTCATAGATTTTCTAAAAATTACTTGCTTCGTCTGGGAATCGAACGACTTAGTTCTTTTTAAAATATTTTAAAAAGTATGCATTCAAACAAACGCTTTCATAAAACTGTTCCATTTTTAAATTTAACAACAACATTGTTTTTGGTTTTAAATTTGCCTTCTGTCTAGCTTACAGAGGACATATTGAAATACTAAGTTTTATCATTTTATCTACACGTGCACTTATAATAAGGAAAACTATGTTAGTTTTTTATGAAGTGGGTACTTATTTACGAATAATCAATGCTATCTTTGGAATGATAATATCGCTACTTTTCGAACTTCGTCGTCGGCAATAAATAACTTTCTTGAAATTTGACTCAATCATTTTACGTTGTTCCTTTTTTTAAATATACTATGTTACTTAAGCAAAGTTTTTTTTTTTTTAGCTATTCTTTCGATTGGCATCATAAAAGTAGGGTGATTTTTTTTTGACATTTAAGTCGGTTCGATTCCCAGACGAAGCAAGTAATTTTTAGAAAATCTATGAATGCAGAATTACTAACTTTTAAAAGTAAACATAAAGTCTTCTTTCAGCAAAATACACTATCTACGATATTTAAGGTACTTCCCTTCATGTCCCATAAGTTTGGGACACCCTGTATACTGGATATTTATCCACATTCCAGTACTGATAAATAAGGGTTTATAATAAACAAATTGAAACAAGATGATTTTGAGGTTTATTTTAAATGGGGGTTTTGAAAAAAGCTAGGAAAAGAAAAAAAAAGATTATACTATTAAAATTATGTAAGGTTAATGAGGATGTCCATCACAAATTCCATTCACGATTATTTCATCGAAATTCCCCTCCTATTATCAACTATGTGCTTGAAATGGGGACTTTGTGGGGCCAAATAATATTTGGCAATAGCATTTTAAATAAAAAGATCCATTTTGTACTAATTTTTTTCCGTCTGATATTATGTCGGTTTATCTTTCGTAAAAATCTCAGGAACTAACCATAAAAGTTATTTCAAAGGGGTAAAAGGTGAAAACTAAAACCATTCTGTCCTAAACGAGCAGCTTTGAAAATAATATTTCACTTCCAGTCGATTTAAATAATTTAGAAAAAAATTTATTTTATTTATTTATTTATAGGAAAAACCAACAGTCAAATAATCATTATATTAAACATTAAAAGAAAACAGAGTAGACCAATTAGAGGTTTTCACAGGTAGTTACAAAAATAGGCAAAAAAGAAAGAAAAAAATTCTCATCGTAAGATTACTACAAATAAATTATATGTACATAAAAGTGAGTTTTTTCGTAGAAAAGAAAGAAAAAAAAATGCTAACTCAAAAAAAATGTGATCAACAAAGTGTGATTTCACTCGGGAAGCAAACGCCGCACATCACCATGGTTATTCTCAAGTAAATCTATATTCAATGTTTTAGATATTTTATTAAATTTATTGAGGCTCGCCATATATACGAATTTTTTTCTATAGTTTGTATGTAACCAGAGGGTATAAAGAAGAGACACTATAAGAACTACTGTGGAATATCACAATGATATATTTTATGATAACATTTCTATGATATTTTTACACTGTGCTAAGAAAATTTAGCAGTAAAGTAGTGTTGTTATATAATTCGTTCAGATTATCTCAAGTATCATTAAGGTCTTACTACGGAGAACCTCACACCCCTTTATTACTGGTGTGCTGGCACCGAGAACATTTCACATTAGGGTGACGCACCCAAGAATAAACTGCGCCCGCGCAATATAAGAATCAAAAGCTTTTTTCGCTGAAAAATAAGTAACGGTTTTTTCTTAACAAAAATAAGACGTACATTTTAATAGCTAGTGTAGTTCCGATGTTAAAGTTAATAATAACATTAATATTTAATTTTTATATAACAAAAGGGGTCGTTTACGGCACCAATAACTGGCGCAACTAAATTCACTTCCCTCCAATAACTTGCGTATCTGGGGACCAATAACTGGCTGTCGCAATAATGTTCATTTTAGAAACTGTTTTTTTTTTCGGCAAATTTTTTTTTTTCTTCTTATTGCGCGTGCCCAGTTTATTATTGGTGCGTCACTCACGGAAATGTTCCCGGTGCCCGGCACATCAGTACTTTTTTAACTTATTTTTTTTATCAAAAACATAAACACTGCAGTTGATTTAATAAATAAGTGGATTCTCACTGGGGTAACCCGTTCCGAGATCAAATTTTAAAAATTATTATTATTAATAACGTATTAAAGGAGGGATACTTGTTTTTTTCAATAACCTTAAAAGGCTTTATCCAGGAACAGTGGCAAAGTATTGCAAAACGACAGTTTTCGAAGGACGAACATTAAAAACTGCAGTTGCTTAAATATATTTTATATAAATGAAGCCATTCCAATTAAGTTTACTTTTTTCTTGATAATTATAAAATTCTTCCGTAAGTGGCTTCATGTTTTCAATTCAATACTGATCTGCTATTAATTCCCTCAAGAAAGACTATTATTTTGTAAATGGCTTAACGTTTCCCATAAATATTAGCAATAGGGTTCTTCCAGATACATGAATATTCTTAAAAACGTTATAAATATTAAAGTATATTTTTACAATTCCAACGATATAAAAACACAATGCTCAAAAATCCAGTTTTTATTAATAAATTTATGTTTTAAAAACACGAAAATACGAATGATTTTTAACGTCTGTTATTGGCTAATGACGTCATACCCGTCCACCGTGAAAGGCGTGAAATTAATTCCGTAGTAAGCGCCTATATTGCTGTGACGTCACACCGCATGCGCGCCAAATGGAGGATTTGGCGAGCGATTTGAAAAGGCGCTATTTCAAAATTCATATGACATCGTAAAAAATTTAAAAAAAATCCCTTGATATTGTAATTTTTCAATCATTTTTTTTAAGTAAAAAATAAGAAATCGGAAAGAACCCCATTGAAGATGGTTACTTTTATATGTAAGTACCTAAAGTTTTTATCAGACCTTTTTAAAGTGTGGAACGCGAACCTTTTTTTAACAAAATAGTTGACAGAACTTATATGTAGGTATTATTTATTTGGTAGGTAATAATGAATCACTGAAATGTTAAGTTCAACGCATTTGAAATTAGTTTTGATTGAAATAATTTTTTTCTGAAATTAGCATAATATCGTTTTTTACTGAAACAACGTCATAATACGAATATGACGATTTATCAAAAAAAAAAAATTGATTTTTTGGGAACCATTATTATCTATATTTACAGAGTGATTTCTTTGATCATTTAATGAAGACAATACAAGATTCTTCATGTAATACCGCACCATGAATACTACCAGCACTAACTCAAAAAAGTCAACTTTTGGAAAATTGCAGAAATAATATGAGTTTATTGCGGTACCTACTGCTTAATTGAAACTGGATTTATTGTTTCGTGACATATAAAATATAAAAACACGTTTCTTAGATCTTAGGTCAGGTGCTCTATATAACTTTGTATTCAGAATTTGTTTTCGACAAATGACAGATGATGCGACATATGCAGTATAAAAAATATACATAGTTCAAAGAGGAACAAAATAGCGTAGGAGAACAGATTATTATTTATTTGACATATGTACAAACAGGCATGTACGCTTAATATAGTCAGGAAATCAATCTTCTTCTTTTATATTGGAAAGTTATTAACAAACGTGAAAAGAAGAGTTTAGCATCAGATAATGTGGCAATACTGCTATTAAAGATCAATAATTTTGATAACCACGGTATATAATATAATATTTAAGGTTTAAACCCACACTTTATTACTAGGTCCGACTGTACCTTATGATATTTAGTTATATCAGTGATAAACACGGTGTACAAAAAATACTTTTAAATCACTTTTTTTTAGATGGCGCACATGCAATCCACGAACAATATATTTATAATTTTATTATATTTTTGAACACCGATACAAGATTAAAACTAATATCAGGCAGGTTATTAATAATATTTTATGTCTCGGTCATGAATTTGAATAGGTACCTACATAAAAGAATAACTGAGGATTGCCTTCCGCTGTCAATAAATACATTAATATTACCATATTACGGAAGCTGAGTAACGCTAATTTATTACGATGACCAACTTAATCTTGTCTCCTATTTCCCAAGACGCCTGAAGATGTCTCTTCAATTGATTAGCAATTTTCTAAACAGATGTCACTAGTGAGAAAAATCTCATTAATAAGAAACGACGTGTGATAATTCATACTAATAGATGTTCCGAAATTTGTCATATATGTATGGTTATTAGATATAGTTTATTCCAGTAACCTGGTTTCGCTATCTCGATAGCTTAGGTTACTGGAATAAACTATATAAGTGATCTAACTAAAAAGGTGTTTTATTTATTAATTATATTTGATTTCAGCCTAGCATGGGTAATCCTGTAATTTGTCTACAAGTATTTGAAAGTATTTCAAAATGTAAGAAATGTGTAAACTTGAAATTTTCACGTTCTTATTTGGACATAATAACCCTTTGGGCCGTTTTAAATTTATTGATTACTTTGAATTTTGTAACATATCTCAACTTATATAACACCTAAGTGATGTCATGTAATAATTGCGGTGTTTGAAATACTTTTAATTATATAGATTCGGCTGAAATCGAAGCCGCGACCTCAAACATGCTAATTCAAAGTGATAACCGCTACACTTTAAAGGCGGATTTCGATTTTTTTATAATTACCAAATATGCAGGCTGGTCATAAAGAACGAATAAAGTTGATTAAATGTGTAAACATGTAGTTTAATCTTTAATATAAGTTACAATTATTTTATTAATTAAAAATCTAGACGCAATCTGATAAGGTGTGCAGAGGGCGTCACCAAATTCCAAGTTATGTGGTTGCTTTTTTCTACGACAGCTGATTAGAAATTTTTGACCTTAAATTCAAATTTTACTGTTTTGCATAAATAATAATAAAAACTAAAGGTATAAAATTTAAAAAATTAGTACTTACAAAAATGTTTTCTTTTAGATTATGTCTGCATACTTCTGCACTTACCTACATACTTAAAAAAATAGTCGAGAAAATATAAGGTTTTAGATTGCATTAAAGACACTTCAGTAAATTGGTTTTTATAATACAAGTGTTGCTATTTTACTAAGCATTTTTCGTAATTTCTATTTTATGGGAGTTGGATCCAGAAAAATACCTTAATTTGTTGTTTTACGCTAACCAAAAAATTATCCCATGGTGAAAATTAATATACGAGTATATATCAAAGATCATCTAATAACCTGCCTTTTATTTGTGACCTAGGTCCCTAGGGAACCCACTAATCGACAATCAATGTTTTAAAATATATAATATGCATCTAAAGTATATAAATCTACCCGAAACACTTTTTAAGGCGGCCTCCGTAGCGTAATGGCAAAGTCGTTGGACTCACGATACGGAGGTTCCGGGTTCGATTCCCGGTGAGAACTCAAAAAATCAAAAGTGATTTTTCTCAAGCCTGGGTGTTTGTGACGTTGTTCCCCTCTGTAATTGGGCCTCCTGGCCTGTTGAGGTGGTTAAAAAAATTATTCAAAAAAATAGTGGGTGTACCAAAAAAACCTAATTTTCATGCTTTTAATTTTCGACAAAAGATAAGGTATTCAATTCGCCTTCACTTTCTTCACGTCAACACAATTTAAGGATTTAAAAAAAATATTTTAAATGCATTATTTTATTTCCAGTTGTGAGTCACCGAGTAAGGGCTTAGTGTTCTTATAGTATCATGTGATACAGGCACTAGGCGTACGCCTCCGCACCCGATTCATTCATAATAACAGGCAGATAAACGTTAAAACTCGCTATAATATTGTACGTGTGAGAAAATCCGACATGTTTATGTTCAAATCCCATTGTGATTTCGTTCCATACTACTGTCTCCTCTCCCACGCCTTCTGAATGGAGATTGGAGAGTGCCTTCTGAGTGAATCTTTAGCCCATTCTGTCTGCAATGAAACAGGAATATTTCATTTTCTTTTGTATAATTAGCAGGAAAACTGTTTGAAAAACGTAAACTAGTGTTGTGATGAATTCGCTGGTGATTTAAATTTAAACATGACTTGTATAAAATAAATACTGTCAAAGTTAAAGATGTTAAAATGCGAAGCAAACACGGAATATTGTTTTGAAAAAAACCTAATTTCTGATGTTGGCTTTAGTTGCGGGTTTGATTATGCACACAAATCAAATTATTAACCGACTTCTCCAAATACAGGGTCGGTGTCGTTAGTTGGATAAGTCTAATGGGTCGTGTATATATTGAAAATGCCTGCAAAAAATATAGCTTTGTAATTATTGAAATTTAGTATGCAAAAATATTGTTTTGTAAATTCTAAATTGGTGAAATCCAAACTTAGTTCTGTCATACTAATTATGTAAATATTCAATTATTTTTAGTACTGCAATGTGTTATGTATAAAACTACAATGCCCTGACTCGACACGGACTATCTAGTGAGTCGGGGCCAGATCATTGGCATTTATATGCATTGTGATTATATTAAATGTGAAATGAAATAAATACATTAAAAAAAAAATTAAACAAATTGACACATTCTTTTAAAAGCAATAACAACCATAATTATCCAACTACTATCACTTTCATGTTTCCGCGGCCAGTGGTGCATAGGACCTGCACTGGTACCATACAAGACAAGATAATAATAATACTGTACACACAATCATTATAAGCAATGCTACTACTACTACTACCATACCTTATCCGCACCCAATAGTGCATAGGGCACTGCATTGGTACACCAAATGCAGTGTATCTTGATCAATTTTTTACATGAATGTAAGAGGATCAGTCTTACTCTTCAATACCAGTCCAAGGTATCACATTTGAAATATTAATATAAAATAAATATTCATATTAGGAATCAAACCCGCAACCTCATGCACGGTAGCTAAATACGCTATCACTATGCTACGAGGCGGACAATAATATAATACATAAAAGCAATAATATCACAGTTATGTTTCATTCAAAAACAAAACTCCATATGAAGTGTATTTTATATAAGTAAGTTATAAAATATATAGTACCTACAGGCCGAAAATTATAGCACCAGATCACGGAGAAAATCTATAATTGGCTGCCCAGAAAATTGCCGCTACACAAAAAACATAGCATCCCATATCTGTGAAGACACCACAATCTTGGAAACAAGTTTTTGATCAATTTTGCTTTGTGACATGTTTTTTGTTAGTACCTACTTTTCATCAAGGGTAACATTGTTCTTCACCGCTCTATTTTTTGTCCTTAAAAGGGATAAAGTAAGTTATAAATTTCATTTTTTCCAATTCTACACAAACTTTCTTACTTTTCGGAAAACAAAAACGAATTCTTTTGTGATGTAAAACCTAGCAGATGTTTCTTGTCATTTAATTATTAACTTTACACTGCGTAATGTATCATAATACTATATCGGGAATTTGCATACATATTTTGAACGGGTGGTGGCCCAGTGGTAGTGTCACCGTATCTGAGTCTAGAGATCTTGAAAATATTATACCGACACGTGACGGTATGATATAACTGACTATACTCTGTTTTTTTTTTAAAAAAATAACATAGATTTCATTTTAAATATTTCGGCTTAAAATCGCACGTGTAATGTTTTTTATATGATGGTTTGGCCGATGGGTTTGGTTTCTCGGGACTTTGCTGGTGATGATTTGTGCTAGTCATTCTTGGAACAAGTTGCCCCAGTAAATCTTTGGTTCCTACTCCTATATTCCTTCTATACTGTCCTCTATCCACAAAACCAATTATCTATGGCACTTCGCGGGTAGTCCAAAAGTTGTAGCAATACCGCATCCGCTACAAAAACCCGCACGCATATTTCGATCACGCATTTTTCTCAATCAATTTACATAAAATCAACCTTGAACTATTTAAACACCGCATCCACTGTGTAATTGGGTTCTTTCCGATTTTCTATTTTAATTTTAAAAAATTGATTGTAAAATAACAATATCAAGCGAATTTAAAAAAAAAAAATTCATATGAATTTTCTAGCGCGGTTTGAAATAGCGCTTTTTCAAATCGCTCGCAAAATCCTCCATTTTGCGCGCATGCGGTGTGACGTCACATCAATATGAGTGCTCACTTCGTAATGAATTTCCCGCCTTTTATAATGGACGGGTATGACGTCATTAGCCAATAACAGGCGTTAAAAGTCACTCGTATTTTCGTGTTTTTAAAACATAAATTTATAAATGTGATGAAGCGGTTCCTATTCAAGGAGTAATTGAGGTGGGAACCGCCGTGGCGCTGACGGCGGTACTGTCGGGCAAGCGTCGGAATGGATTGATACAGCGTAGAATAGAGAACGCTCAGAAATATAAAGTATATTGTTAATGTGAAATAAGTCTTTTATTAACTTATAAAAGTAGTGAAAGTAATTCATTACAAGAGTGGTTCTCGCGGTTCGTTCAGATTTCGCAGATTCTCGTTTTTTTAAAAATTATTATCATTTAAATATTTTTGTTACATAAATTGGTTCTAAGTCTTCGACTGCATAATAATTTATGAAAGGCACTGTTATTAGTCATATACTTATTAAATAAAATGATGTATGGTAATGAAGGTGTGGAAGGCAATGAAAAACTCCTGGAAGGTAATGAACTATGTAAGGAAGGCGATGAAAGTCAAGACAATTTTAAGATGGGTACGAATCGCGGATTCGTAGTCCCAATAAAAACTCGTTTTATAAGTATAAACAGATCTTTTAATTTAAATTTAATACTAAAATAACATTCTTACGCAACCTATTAAAAATAATAACTAGATCGGAGATCAATTTTACTTAGATATCAAATTTGAAAATAACATGACCAAAATAACAAAATTTCGCTACTCGGCTGTTTACATCATTTTCAAAAAGGCTTGTATTATTAGTTTTTTTTGCTCTATTTTCCTTTTTTGGACTACCGCTAGCTTTGTCCTAACAGTGAACGGTATTTTGGTTAAAATTTTGTATTTATCCAACCTCGCCTTATTTCGTAGGACACATTGGGCGAATGACCTTTTCTCTTTTTTTTTCAATGTCTTGTATTTTGAACTGAATTCCCTAGAAAGGGTTGCGTCAAATAACAATTTTTTCTTCACATCTTCGACTCTATCATTTTTTATGTCTTTTATCAGGTACTAACATTTTTTTCTTAAGTGTCTTCTAATGTGTTTTTATTTAGCTTTTCCTGCAGTTGTTTTGTCCTTTTACTTAAAATTAATGTATTTTTCATTATTCAATTGATCTATTTTGGCTTGAAGTCCATTTATTATTATATTTACTCTGTATCGGAATTTACGCACAGAAGACGATGTTGCTTTACTTTTAGGTCCAGTTGTCAATTTTTTTTTCTAAATGGGATTGGGTTCGCTTTGAGGTACTAGAGGATCAGTCTCTTAAATGATTTGGTTAGTTTCTGGAAAATTCTCTGAATTTTTTTTATTTTCAGGAAGTGAGCTTTCAATTATGATTTTCTCAAATTCTTTCTTCTTCTCTTTCTTTTTCAAATAATTTAGAGAATTTTTCCATAATCTTTTTCTTTGTTCTCGTTGAGCTCTTGCATTAATTTCCTTTTTTCATCAGGTATCTCATTTTATCTTTCTCTTCTTGAATTTCGTAACGCTGTGGATTGTTTTTGATTTCTTCATACTTTTGTCGCTTGCGTCTATCTTTGGCTAATTTCTCCTCTTTCGTAAGTTTTTTCTTTGTTTTTGCCATTATATCCTGTATACATAGGTTATTAAACAGGGACTATTTTTTAATGTTTAAAAATGCACAGTTCTTCAGAAAAAAAGTAGAGGTTTTTTTTAAAAAAAAAGGTGGATAAACATTATAATTATTATTATAAGCCTGAACATATTTGATTACTAAGAGATAGATTAATCCCCATGGAAATTAAAATAGGCTATTTTTTATCCCTGAAAATTTACTAATATTCCAAGTTCCCTAAATTTAAACCGAATTCCGTTGCCACGCTAATGAAGTTGCGGAAAGCTTAAAAGTTTCAGGGTTAGAAGCATTTATTAAGCTAAACAGTTAGCTAGTTAAAACATTAGTGCCAAACATAACGAAGGTCTCCGTCTCCGATGAAATGGATTTTGATTGATATTCAGTTTTAAATCAAGTAATTGAGAAACAAATAGTTTTTTACGGCATATCTGTTCAACGAAACTGAAAGACGGTTTCAACAGATAGCAATGTGTTCTTAAATGCCTTGATTTTAACATTGAATACGAATCAAAATTCATTACTTTACGGGGGCAGAATTTGGTTTCGTGTAGCGGCTGCATAACTCATACTAATAACTATATGTTTTTGACCAAATTGCCTATATATGTATTCATACATTTTGGAGCATACACACATTGAGCATATGGATTCCACAAAGTCAAGTTCACGTCCTGTAGTTCCAACGTAAACTGCTGACGGATTGTCAACAGCTGATGTCCTGGACATGTAGAAACTAATAATTCTCGTTTTTTTAAGTTGTTCAAATGAATCATATCTTAAGTAATAAACATAGTTCTAAAAAGCTTATAAAAAAGTTTATAAAAAGCGTACGTCTTACGTACAAAACAAACACAACACTAGACTTAATATAAATTCATTCCTCTCCAAATATTTTCATTACTATCCAGTAAATTTTTTGGTAGGATGGACGGCAATGAATTGGAAAGTAATGAAGATATTGCATTTAATTCTAAATTACCCAAGTTATATAACGTATATAAAGTTTAGGAAGTATTTCCTAGAACAAGCTTTTGAAACGGATACTAACTAAATATTTAACATAGATGAAAAATAATTACTTACCTTGAAAAACACTGGAAGGTGATGAAATTTAATGTGGACAAAATAATTTTCACGCAACGAGAACGTAAAATAATTTATGTTGCAGCGACACACGTCCTTCCACACAAAAACGTGGCGATAGACCGCACGTGAGACACTCGTGAAATATGTTACTGTTCATTTCGAACAAAGGTGGACTCATTTCATCTGTTTTCGTTATCTCGGATGAGAATGAAGTTTTTCGTTGGACAAAACTTTAATTTGGATTCTCTCTATGATGCAACCATTTTAAAAATGAATAAAAAATTATAACATACACCATATTTATTGTTCTTTCAAAGTAACTACTAAAATTTGTGTTTTTTTCAAAGATGAGTTTAGTAAACAGTCATCCAATTCACTGATTAACTTTTAGAAACGGAGAAAAATGAAATTACGACAGGTTTTTTCTTTGCTGCTTGCTTATTTTCTGCATGATTCTTTGGGTACTTGATGGCATATATGCTCCATTTGGTCCTTTTTATTTTGATGGAAAAAAAATTTGAAAAAACATTTTAAAAATATTAAATAGGTCCCTGGAAGAGCGATTTGAACGAAAGATGAGAACGACTCACAAAGTGGCGACGAGGATAATTAAAAGAACCAAGCAGCGGAAGATCATCATAAAGATCTTAATTTGTTTATTTTTTTTTCGAAGAAAAAAAAAAAAAAAAAAAAAGAAGAAAAACAAAAGAAAAATTTTCTTACACGAGAATTTTTAATTTTAATTAAAATTCACTGAGGAGTTGGAGAGTTAAGGCAGGACTGAGCAACCCTCAAACAAGAAAGGAATCTAGAAATCTGCAGGCGGTGAAGGGACCAAGCAACGGAAGGCGACTACAGAAGTCAGCACGCCACGGGACGGAGACCAAGAGGCGGATGCAGGCCAGACAGCTTACCGCCGGACGGAGCACGATCGGCAGCCAGAAGCCGAGGAACCAACAGCAGGCAGCGGCAGAGGGATACCGAGGAAACGTTATGAGCTAAGTACCTTGTGTGTTGGTTATTTTTCATTCTGTCTTCTGTGGGTAGTCGGGAGGTAATATGGAGGAGGGAATCCGGATTGAGCCCTTTGATCATCGCGTGGACGATTGGGGTATATTCAAAGTCCGGTTACTCCAATACTTTGTGTCTGTGATGAAATCACGGGATTAAAGAAAAGAGGAGTCCTCTTAAATCTTTTAGACAAAGATACTTTCAGTTTAGTAGTAAATTTATGTATTCCGAAATTGGTTACTGATGTAAGTTTTGAAGATTTAATCGAGTTATTAGAACAACATTGTAAAAAAAAACATTGTGTTTTCGAAGAGAGGAGCAAATTTTATGGGTTACAACAATTACAAAACGAAAGTGTTAGAGATTTCGCGGTAAGATTAAAATCAGCAAGCATGGATTGCGATTTTGGGGCTAGGCTTTTTGATAATTTGAAAGATTTATTCGTGATCGGATTAAAAGATAGCAGAAAAAAAGAACGTTTATTTTTAGAGGGAATGTCTCTAGATTTGAACAATGTATTAATGTAGCGGTCACAATTGAAGCATTAGAAGTCAGGGAATCCGTCAAAGTAGAACCAGTTTTCCAATTAAATAGTCAGAATAGGACTCAAGCGTACGAAAAAAAAAATATCGAAGTGAATCTCCAAATAGATTTACTGCGCGAACAGTAAATTTACGGGATCAATCACATAGCGGAAAAATTAGTGGTACTAATGAAGAGCGGACATATCGTAAACCAGATAGGAATATTTTCTGTAATATTTGTAGGAAGAGCGGGCACATACAAGATAATTGTTATTTGAGAGACGCAATCTGTTTTCATTGTAATAAGAAGGGACATTTAAAGAGATTTTGTAGATCCAAAGAGATAAATGTGGTTTTATCTTTGACAGAAGAGATAGCTAACATTGAAAATCCTTTCATGTTAGAAGTAAAAATAGGTCATGAATATTTAATGGCACTTATAGATACAGGGTCAGGTGCGTCACTGTTACCCATCGAAAGTAGTCCGTGAATTTTACGGAGAACAAAATATGATTGACGAAGCGAGACAGTTAAAAGCATACAACAATACACCGTTCCGATTATTGGTAGTTTGAAATTACCAGTAAAGTACAACAATTCAGAAAAATATTTGGATTTTATTGTGGTGGATTGCGGTACTAAAATTATTCTAGGAAGAGATTTTATTAGTGTATTTCAGTTAAGTTTAATGTCAATTGCACAACAAGAAATAGGGACGATAGTTTTACTATTCATAATTTATCAGATCAAAAATATACTACGGATAAACGGGTGGAAAATTTAATCAAGGAATTTCCAGAAGTATTCACAACGAGTTAGGTAAATTCAACAAATATGAAGTAAAGTTGAAGATTAAATCGGGAGCAAGTGGCTTTAGTGCAAATGCTAGACCAGTTCCATTCGCATTACGAGAAAAAATCGAACACGAATTGAGGCGTATGGAATTAGAAGGTTATATAACGGCTATCGAAACTAGCGAATTTAGTTCACCTATTGTTCCAGTTATTAAGAAAGATGGATCAATTAGGATTTGTGGCGATTACAAAAGATCTTTAAATTTAATAACGATAGTGGATAAATATCCGTTACCAAGGATAGAAGAAGTATTACAAAAAATCCAGGAGCCAGAATATTTACTAAATTAGATTTAAAACAGGCATATTCTCAGCTAGTACTAACTAGAGATTTAACGACAATCGCGACACACGGAAGAAAGTAGAGATTATAACGACAGGTATTTTTGCGACACACATAGTTATTTTTTAGATATAATTCAGATCGTTAGTTTTTGTCCTAAATAAAAAAAAAGAAAAGTGCACCCAAATAATTCCAGAAATAGTAAAGACTTTTCACCGTCCGCAAGGACTATATATTAATTCCTACAAGGATTGAAGGGATAGTATTTTTTTAGATTAGATGATCTGATAGGAGTGTAAAAATTATAGAATTAAATAAAAATTAAAAATAAAAAGAAGTGCATGTGAGCGCTAAAAAATACGGAAGGTTGAAGGGAGTAGTAATTTTTTAACAGTAAAGCTGTATCAAAATGCGAATTTTTAACAGTAAACAGGTATCAAAATGCGAATTTTATTAGAATAGGTTATTTGTTGAATGAAGACGGGATACGGCCGACTACAGGAAAAATAGAAGCATTAAGTAAGGCACCTCACCCAAGGGATGTGAGTGAATTGAGAAGTTTATTAGGACTTGTAAATTTTTTTTTAGGAATTTTATTCCTAATGCGTCTTCAATTTTAGATCCAATGAACAAATTATTACGGAAAAGACACAGATTTTCAATTTAATACGGAATGTGTTCAAGCATTTAACAAAGTTAAAGAAATATTATCGAGTGACGCAGTTTTGATAAATTTTAGGGACGACATTCCGGTAAAATTATATACAGATGCATCTACAACAGGACTGGGAGCAGTATTACAACATAGTTTTCAAAATGGAACTCAAAGAACAATAGCATATGCATCGCGATCTTTGAGTGATGCTGAGAAAAATTATACAATTTTAGATTTAGAAGCAACGGCAGTCATATTCGCGGTAAAGAAATTTTTTCAATATTTGTATGGTAGGAAGTTCATACTTGTGGTGGATAATCAAGCACTTATGAGAATTTTTGGGGATAAAAAAAACATACCTACCTATACTAGCGGCGAATCGTCTACAACGTTACGGGGTAATATTATCAGGTTTTGATTTCACAATTGAGTATGTACCATCAAAAGACAATTGCGCAGATTTTTTTTCTAGAATGCCTCTAGAAAATAAGTATAATGAAACAGAAAAATGCGAGTTAGATATAATCAGTTATATAAATACATCAGAATATAACATAAATTTTAATACAATAAAAACAGAGTATGAAAAAGATTCTTTGTTAGTGGAAGTCGGTAAGTTTTTAAAAAAAGGTTGGCCTAACAACATAAATATAAAAGTAGTGAATTGTGGAGTTATTGGATAAAAAGAGAGGAATTATCAATTGTGAATGATTGTATATTTTGGAATCATAGGTTAATAATACCTATAGATTTAAGGGAGAACGTAATAGAATTTTTACATCGTTCTCATTTCGGGTTTGCTAAAACTAAAGGTTGGCGAGAGGCTACTTCTGGTGGCCAGGTATTGATAAGGTCTCCAGGTATCGCCCGGGAGCTGAGTCTTTCGTTCGGCTTCTTTCTCCGCCTGACTCATCTCTTAAATTTTTGCACAAATACAGCTTTCTTGTGACAAATAATAATCGACAAAAATCGCGCTTCAGCTGCACCAAATGGTTTTTAAATATCTCGCCATGTAGTTTTATTTGTCACAGACAATGCATAAAAGTTTGAAATTCTAATGCGAGTTATTTAATAAAATTAAAATTATGATTAAATTAAAACAAATATATATATAAATAATCCTGCAATGAATCTCTTATTGCAATATTTGTAACTACGATATTACGATGTGAAAACACTGCAAATAAACGTTCCTTTTCCTTTTTCGTTTGGTTTTTACGTATAGAATTAACGAGTAGCTCGAAAAATAAAAATAGACAATGAAAAAGTACACATTAATAGTTTTACTTTAATACAACTACTTAGGTTTTAAAAAAATAACCGCTAACTACTGTGTGCCTATAAAATTTTATAATTACAAACAATACTCTATTTGACGTTTTATAAATTACATATAAAAAAATATGGAAAATATATTTACCTGAGAGTAATCTCTGTATCGCAAAAACATATTATATATAGGTACTAACAATAATGAAGCGTTAATTTGTAGGGATCGTACGTAATTTTTTACACTCCAAAAAATGATATTTTTGTATACGTTATCCATCAACAGAATTTCGGAGGAACAGTGGATACACAGAATTTTAATTAAATATTCTAAATTGAATACAAAAATAAACAATTCAAACTTGTTGATATTGTCAATTAAATGTTTCTTAACAGTACTTAAGTAGGTATATGTAGAAGATTTCAAATAATCATATCAATCTTCAAACAAAAATAAACAAATTGTAATGTTGATAAATTATTTATCTCAACCCTTCAGATTCAAAGTACAGGGGCGTACTCGGGCCATTGTGCAATTGTGCAATTGTCCAGGGCCGCGCCACTTAATCCATGTCTCATTTATTCCATCTGATTGTGCCCGTGTAAGAAATTTGAAATTCAAATTGTGTTCTAGAAAGATCTCCTTTCACAGCGCCGCCACTGGACCCTAATACGCGCGACAGATTGCGTTATGATTCGGAGACTTTGCTCGTAAAAAGGGCGTAAGCGCCACGCATTCCTACGGCACATACGCGCAATAACTTGTGTATTTTGCGAAGCGATTGCGTTTATATTTTGTGTGCTAAGGCACCTGAAGCGGCCGCTTTGGGAAGTTCACATTTTTTGCAAGCACTTAACCCTTCTAAGGCCGACAACTACTGGTTTCGGATTCCAGATGTCAAAATAAGAAGCGACACGTAATTTGGTTTTATTGTTGACATTACGTCTTCAGAATCAATCTCCATATTTTTATACATACATACATCTCACACTCCATACACAACTCACACACAAACATAATAAGATCCTACTACTACTTTCCCCTATCCCCACTAAATGGTGCATAGGGCACTGCTTTGGTACACCGAGTGCAACGAAATAAAAAAAATGAAAAGTGATTTTTATCTAGCCCGGGTGTTTGTGACGTTTTTCACTTCTGTTTGGCAGGTTGAGGTGGTCATACTTATAAATAAATGAAAAAAATATCACGAAATCGGCAATGGAAATCCCTACGCAAAATTATTATGATAAATTATGTAGGTGTATTAAATATAACATAAGTTAAATACTTCATTTTCAAACTAACTTCTCACGATTTCTCTTATCACAAAATTAATTAATTCCTTGTAGATCTAGGCCCGTTTAGTAGCGATACCGATCAGTTTAGTGAAATTTTAATAACTGATGTTAGTATTTTAGGTTAAATGTCTCGTAACTGTCAATAAAAAGTAAAATTTACAATGGTGATCTATCAAAGATTAACAGCGTTATGATATTATATCCCCATTTCTGATCATTGATATGATAATGGTTTTTTAAAGAGCGAAGACCGATTTTATCTTTTGTTTAAAAATAATATCAATAATGATAAAGCATGATATGATAGGTGGTTTATTTTTATAAGTACTAACGTCGAAGCTTTGGAACAGAAGCAGCTAGAATGTTAATACCTAATATTAATAGGAAGATTTATAAAGCAAGAAATCACTTCATGGGCGCAGTTCATAATTATGTAAAACCAATTGACTATCTATTTAATAACTAAAGTGGGACTTCTGAACATTTTTGCATGATTTAAAACTGTTAATGAAACTATTGCCGATTTTTTTATAAATAAAAACAAAAAAACACGCCCTCTCGACCTCTCGAGGTTTTTCATTAAATCATAAAAGTACATCATCAAATAATTTAAAAAAACCTTTAAAAAAAAGTTTGTTTTCATATCGAATAAGTACCTATTTAGATATTAATTTTTAAGAATGGGGCAACTTTGAGATTTTATTCAGTTATATATCTGAGTGTGTGTATAACATTAAATGTATTTTATTATTCATTGTATGTTAGACTCAGACTCATAATTTTGTGCACTGTCAGCTGAACCACTAAAATTCGACGCTGTTCATTGGCGGCTTTATTGCCATTTTCCCCAACAAACAAGTAAGACAAATAACAAACAAATAATAAACAAAGTTTAACTATTTAGTTGCCTTTTTTCCCACAGATTGAAGTGAGATGCGATGGGCGAGCAGATAGTTACAATACACGACAGCACACAGGGTGTTAATTATTTTACTAGGTGACAAGTTCCCACGCTTGTATGGACATAGCTCCAACGTCAGATATAATAACGAAGTTCTCAAAACGCACCATCTCATTCTTCACATGTTGTTAGGTTATTTTGAAAAGGTTCTAGCATTTTTGAAGATGACCATCATCGAGAGCATTTTAACTCAAAATTGAAAAAAATGCTTTTTGATAAATCAATGTATGTGCGAATCTTCGAACATGAATGTCAGAGTAGTGACATACCATACTTGAACAATACTACCGTGTCTGAGGTGTCTAGTTACCCACTACGTCACTCACTACGTCATTAATAGGCATCTATGTCATCACTAGACGTCTACGTCGCACGTTTTTCGTGTATTGGCCTATGTGCTGGAGACTGTGTAATTTGATAATAAGTGGTGTTATGAAATTAACCCTCGGAAGCGTATATTTTCAGAAAATTTGTATGGAAACGCCCTTTCTAGTGAAATCTTGTTCAAAGGTGCAAAAAGAGAGCATGGCTGATTTTTTGCCTTTAAATTAAGCACATTAATCGCTGTTGATAACAATAATTGTGTTGCTAGGAATATGTTTAATATCTAAACCGTTCTGTTGTCCTTCGTGTAACAAATTATTGAGATTCACTGCACTTGGTGGACAAATGCAGTGCCCTATGCACCTTTCGCTGCGGATAATGGAAAGTTGTAGGTAGTAAATAGTACAGTCGATATTTAAGTGTTTGAATTTTTAATATATGCGGTCCATAGCTGGTTTTAAATTGCGACATGTATCTCTCGTCATCTAAACTTATTTTCTATTCACAATCAAGTTTTTTTCGTTGCTGTACCCAGTCTGAGAACTACACTGACACGTAATTTCTCTAAAGGGGTTGACAGGGAGGATAGAAAGCCACACCAATCTGTCCTGGCACACTTCCCTTGCTTCCTCCAACTGATTATTCCGACTTACTGTTCGAACCAAACGTGATAACTACTACTCCAAGATACGTAAAATAAATAATTTTCTAGTATGCGTGACCATTCAATTAAGCTTAACACAAATTCAAACCCTTCTAAAAATGTTAATATGCATTTATTAGTGTTCAAAATATAATTTCAACTCTACGTTTTTGCCGTGAGTTTAACTGATATCTGAGCCAAAACGAAGAACTTTTCTTTGCCTAAAACTACGGTCAAACGTAACGTATTTCTGATAACTAGACCAATGGGCGTTTTAAAAAACCCAAGTACAAAAGACGCTTTGGACTTCATATCTTGTTTGATAAATGATCTATTAGTGCCTTACACATCATAAAAACGTATTATAAATTGTTTTTCATAAGCGAATTCAAGTTGATGCAAAGATGGCGGTGTACCTACTATTTTTTTAATAAGATTATTATTTCTCAAAATGACTCAATCGGCGACTAACCCCATAGGATCTAGAATACTAAAAATATGTTTTTAAACACATTTTTCAATGTACTAAAATTTTTATAACTAAATAATAGATGTTGCAATTGAAAAAAAAATCTTTTGTACGACTGTTGTCTGAGAAAAAATTCCCGAACTTGCACTGAGAAAAAATCCGGTAAAAAAAGGGATTGCAGTAAAATTTTCGACCAATTGTTTTTAAAAATCCGCTGCATCCTAATAATATTACTCTCCACGTCCTGATAATATTACTCAGCCTCCTGTTAATATCGTTCGGCGTCCTGATAAAAGTATCGGAACGCCGAGTGATTTATCAGGCAATTAAGATTAATTTGTAAAAAATTTAACATCTTTATTAGAAATCTTCAGTCCTTTTTTAAACTATAACTAAATTATTAGTCATTCTTATAAATATATTATTATAAGAATGTGCTAAATGTCACATGGTCCATATCGCCATATTTGATGTGTGTTCGAGCTGATAGAGCTCCCAAATTAATTGTGTGATCTTTACAATTATTATATAATACAGATTACTTAGCAATTTAGATACTTTTGGTCATTTCAATAAACGTTTGTATAATTTTATCAACTTTCGTAAGATTGGTCGTTTTATTCTAAATGAAAAAGTTTTACAGATGCTCGATGCGATACGAACGGGTTAAAAAAAGATAGGTATTAATATCAGAAATAACTTGTAATGATAGCGTGTACAAAAAGCATGTACAAAATCCGATACAGTTTAACATGATTGACTTTATGAACCGATAAAAGTTTAACATAATTTACTAACTATTCCGATGAAATATCAGACCTTCCAACTGTCTGTTATGTTTGACTGTAGATTTGAAGACCGGTTACGATGTTGCAAAAAGAAATGTTAAAACGATGAAGCATTTTCAAATGCTGTTTACATCGATTTCGAAATAAAATTTTAATACAATGTGCTGCTTTTTTGCGCTGACATTTATATCTAGTATAGCTATACTAATTACATGACTTTGATAACCACGTATGTCTTTCTTATCTTGATTTAGCGATACGGTATTCAAGATTTAACATGACTAATTTGAAAATGAACAAAAAAGGCAGTGAGAGATCTTTGTTCTGCGTTGCAATTGCAATGTACCAACAACGTGTCCAGGTATGTTAAATCGTTATTTGGGTGTTTTGATACTTATGGTGGGTGGTTTAGTCGTTTGTAAAAGTTAAATATGAATTTAATGGCAATTTTTTTTTCCTAAATCCAGACTTAAGACCTTTTCCGTATCCAATGGTGCATAGGGTACTGCATTGGTACACCAAGTGCAATAATTCTTCATATTTCAGGAAATAAACAATCTACGTATTTGTACATATAATTTATTCTAATATTCTAATCTTAATCTAATTCTAATCTTACGATTAGAATATTTTTCTTTCTTTTTTACCTATTTTTGTTACTACCAGTGAAAACCTCTAATTGATCTACTCTGTTTTCTTTTAATGTTTATTAAAATGATTATATGACTGTTGGTTTTCTTATAAATAAATAAATAAATAATTTGTAAAATAATAGCAAGATGATCAGTGAATTCATTTGATGTGAAAAAAAATAATTAAATACCTAGTAGGTACTTAGTCTTTTCCATTAAGCTCGTTTTTTTTAACTGACTATCAAACAAATACTTTGTGGCTTTTTTTATTAAAATACACATATTATATAAATATATATTTTATTAAATTTTATATTCATAAAAATTGGTTAATTAGTGACTATTTTTAAGGAGGATGCGTGGGAACTGGCGGCCGATCGCTTGGCTTGGAGGAAGTTTGTGAAATTCATATGCTCTACTCCGCTCATACCATAACCGCTCCCTATGTGGAGCATATGGATTCTACAAACTGCCTCCAAGACAAGCGATCAGCGAACAGCGGACATCCAGGACGCCGAGAACCTGATGCCTTGTAAAATAGGCTAGCACGGTTAAGGCTCTCGGGAGGCATACGTAGTAAATGAACTAGCCAGCCGAAACGCCTACGCCGAATGACAGTAGATACCAAGGGTGTCTGCGTCCGTTTACTCACCTCTGTGTTCCTTACAAAGTCAAACCACCGCACACCTAATCAGTGGCGGTTTTAGGGGTTCAAAACTGGGGGGTCATTTAAAAAAAAAAATTCTTATACATATTTTTATAAATAAAAAAATAAAAAAAATTTTTTCATGTATTTTGTCTTAATATTGTAGTTTGTTAACTATGTAACTTTCTCTTTTAAAATTTTTATTATTATTATTTTTTGTAATTTTTATTTTAAAAAAAAGAAAAAAAATGTTTATTATGTCTAATGTGTAACTTTTTCTTTAATATAGTATGTACAATGTAAAAGCCCTATGGGCGTCAAAGAAAGTAAATAAATAAATAAATAAATAAATAAATAAATAATTATTTGAGAAATCCGAATTGAGTACCTATACGCAAACAAAAAAAATGGTACTTACATTCATATGGATCCATTTCAATGCACAAATACACTTTTTGGTTTAACTCAAATGGAGATACTGATACATAGATTCACACTATTTACAAGACTTTATTAAATACTTTTTGTAAATGAAATCAATTTTTCTGTCCTTAAATCGTAACTTTTAGTATTAAAAAATATATTTTTAAATCTTTGTTTTTTTCTTTCGTTATTTGCACTTTATTCAAGACTAATATGGTCATCCCAATGTTATTATTTGAACTCTATTTTGATGCTTTTTCTTTTAAAATTTCACTGACGGAATTCATCTTGAATATTTTTATAAAACACTATTTATTTACGCAATGTTACTAAATAAGTTTTTACGGTTTTCACTACAAACACTAAACAATATTTTTAATAGTCCTAAATAAATATGATAATATACATAATATAATCAAAATTTACTTTCACTTCTTTCTACCCGATATGCAATAAACCCGAAATGCCCAAAAATATGAGCGATTAATCAATAAATCAATCTTTAAAACAGGAAGTAGGTACATCGCTCTCTCGTCAAAACCATGCCGAGAACTGATAATTAGAGGTGGACTAATATATAACCTAACTGGTTAATTCACGACGTTATCAAACCCCACATTAATTATTAGTAGTTATAAACTGGTAAACGTGGTTAACAATTAACGCCCTTCTATTTCATCTAACACTTAGGTAAAAACAGTAAGCAGAAAAGAGATGCAGCGTTTATTATCCTCCGTCCTGTTTAAACCTGAAAGAATAAACACGAAGAAAAAGGATAAGACTAGCGTTACTATTAACGTTATTAACGTATTAACTGCATGATTTTCACTATATTCATTATTATGCTTCTGTTTCACCTAACCCTCGGACTAAATAGTGAGTAAAAAAAGGATGCACTATTTATTATCCTTCGTCTCGTTTTAACCTGTAAGAATAAACACGAAGAAAAAGGATAAGGCTTGCGTTACTGCCGTTACTGGTGATTTATTATCCTACGTCCCGTTTTAACACACATGATAATAAATCGGTGGAAAAGAGATGGTGATAGGTTAAACGTTACCAAATAACCAAATTCGAAGCAACTAACAGAAATCATAAACGCCGTTAATAGTAACGCTTACCAGTAGTCGTTAAAAATCTGGTAACGTATCAGTTATAACCGTTTTTGGAATTTAACGCTTTAACCCACCTCTAATAATGACAAACATGTCTTTGTTTATGATAAAGCAGATAAACCAAGGCTAAAACTATAACACGTGTTTATTAGATATTGTAGTCGAAATAAAAGGGAAATATGTCACATATTTCATTTTAAAGAGCCATTTTAAGTTATTCATGTTGTCGAATTTCATCTTATAAAATTTACTTATTCAAAAATAACCATTAGGATATACATTTTATACAACTACTCCCAGATATAGCTTAACTTAACTTTCCTAAGACACTATAGGGTAAAACTGATTTCATAACTCGTAAAAAAAACTTATACCGCTATGCCAACAAAAGCCAGACACAATAAGGGTATTGTTTCGCTAAAGAAGTATTGTGTAATTCTCGCACTTATAAGATGACACGTAAGCGTATTATTTGATGTCTCTTTCTGTCTTTTCACGCAGAATAACGATATGTATCCCGCTTATTCTCATGAACTGCAGATATACCTATTTCACGCGCGGCAATGTCCCAAGCCGTATTATGTTTTGATACTGAGATTGGAGATAAGAAATTTGACATATCACTGTTTGTATGGGATGGGACAGCTTACCTACAGAAACTCGCGGTCAATACAAAAATTGACCGCGAGTTGATTTTTCAACTCGTATACTATTATTGATGCGCAAGTTGGCAGTTATTTTATTGTTTAAATATGGGGTGTTTATTTATGATGCTTTATATTTAACCTATTGTATTTTTATGTAGATTGATAAAATATAGTTTTTTTTTTATTTTATTTTTTTTTATTTTAATTTTATATTTTTAAATATGGGTCCTCAAGTTTGGGAGGTCATTGACCCTATGACCTATAGGGGTAGCCGCCAATGCACCTAATATTCTTCTAAGACACCTATTCTCAGAACTCAGAAGTCTGCTATTTTGGGCCCTGGTTAGGAGCTATGATTCGCAGCCATAGAGGAGAACAGGTGTGATGCAGGCGGTTTAAAGGCGGATTTTGTTTTAACTGATTAAACATCCGATCTCCAGACCACTGTAATACTGTTGAATACGGCGCCCGCTACTCCAAAAAAAATTTTGAGATCGGTAAAAAACTGTGATTGGTTTTCCTGTTAATTTTCGTATCTTCCATTCTATGTATTGAAACTGTTGTTTTTCCCAACAATAAAATATAAAACAAATAAAATATAAAAGAACATTTTGAGTGTGTCAATTGTAAAAAATAAAACCTTCTGTTTGTTAGTCCAATAGTTTTTTTAGTCATGTTTATTTAGTTCTATACACCGCGTAACATAACTCTATGTACAAGTTGGAAACCAGTGAATCTACGTCATATTTGGAGTCGATTTTGTAGATTTTTTTTATTAGACACACATTGATGAAGCTTTTTTTTACAATTTTTTATCAAAAATTATTTATTTATTCAAATTGTACTATCCATAAAGAAAATTAAAGCAAAATTCAGCTGAATTTAAATAAGAATTTGTAAAATTTAACTTAATCCACAGTAATTATAAAAACTTTTACGAGAAGTAAAAAAATTTTTAGGCTTAGATTTAAAAGTTATATTATAACATATTCAATTCTAAATATGATTTATTTATTTATTTAAAATATGAGGTATAATTCCATTACATAGCAAGTGTCGGGCGGGCTTATTTCTTTTTACCAATATCTTCCAACCAAACCATATATATTTTAGTAATGATAATTTATTGTATTGGTATTATAGTATTGGTGGAGAGACAAAGCTTAAAAATTAAAGATTAATACACTTAATTATGACATCGGGAAATGGAATATAGGAAGGAAGGAAAAGGATAGGGAAGAGGATTAATAAAGGATGTTTTTAACGTTTGAGGAGAGGCAGTAATGCTTCAGACATTTCTTAAAAACAAAGAATAAAAAATAAACATATTTTAGCTTTCTGGCTGTACTACGAGTTTTGTAACTCCATATATAATTTTCCATAGCTAATTATTTACCACTACAGAATAAACTACTGACCATTGATACATGTATTGTGTACCGTTTTTTATACCAACCATATCTATTGATCGGTAATTAAGGCTCCGTGTAACTTGGCTACTTATTGCACATAAGAAAGGTCTCATATCCGATATCCCGCAGAGGTTCTTTCTAGAACAATGCCACAGAACTTAGGAATGTGACTTAAGACAGTACTTATTATCAGGGCAGCGATTACGAATGAGGTTCTACGCAGTTACCTTACCGGGCATAGATATATTTTTAATAGAAAGAAGAAACTTATCAGATGAAGGGTGTGAGCATAACAGAAATATATTTTTTTTTTATTTTGACCCATTGTTTTCGAGAAAATTGATTAAAAAAGTTTTTTTTTTCATTTTTTTTTGCAAATTGGTATAAAATATCAGTTATTTAGTTAAATTTATATTATATGTTACACCAGACATTAATTTTATTTATATTTTTATCGACTACATAAGATAACCCTGTAGAATCTCATTGTACAATCGCTAACCAGATCTAGTAACTGTCATGTATTACTGTATGAGTCGTATTTAGCATTTTTATCGCATTATAAGTCAATCGGATATAGATGAGGCCATTCTGAACAATCGGGACACGATATATTCAAATATCAAAGCCGATATATGGTGTTTTGTATTGTTGATGTATTATGATACAGCATACTTTTCTGTTTTTATTAACTAACTAACTAACCATCACGCCATTTCTCCGAAGGGGTAGGCAGAGAGGATAGAACGCCACACCACTCTGTCCTGGCATACTTCTCTTGCTTCCTCCACATTCATTACATCTTCTTATGCACGCACGTCGATTATTCCGAGTTTCTCTGTCTCTGTTGAGCTATCAATAATATTAAAATATTTGACTGGGAGAAAAATGCACAATTAAATATTCAAAATAGAGAACTTGCATACACACATAGTTTAAAAGAAACAAAAAAAATTGGCTGAATATGCTATTACGATTGAGAACTATGCAAAAATCGACTGAACTATAACGAGAAAACACGAGAACGGTATCTACATTCTCGTTTTCGTCAATCTCAGCAAGAATCTAGAGTTTCCCTTAGTCTTGACAGGGTAACGTGTCCTTTGGTTGACATGCCAATAATTGATATTATTTTCCATCCCGGTTCGCCTTATACCAATACCCGATTGTCGCTACTGCCAATAACTAGTTTTTGTAGGGATCGTTAAGTCTGGAACGTGCGTTGAAGTTTGTTCGCATTTCTGAGTCATGATTCTAGTTTTTGTGGCAAACAAATATTTCGATAAACGTGTACGTGTAAGGACAATGTCCTCTTTAAGTATTCCGTAGTAACAACATGACTGTTCCATATTCCTGTCCTGAAAAACGTCTTCGTCTCCGTGGATATTTTCAATTACTTACCTAATTTAAACGCATTTTAAGAAAGATTTTGACGTAAATACATATTTACAATAATGTTTATAAGTCGCACATTTAGTCGTATTTAGTTGCTGGTTTGGCGGATGAGTTTGGTCTTTGAAAACATTTGCTGGTGATGATTTGTGCCCGTCATTCTGGGAATAAGTGATTCCTTGGTGTCTTATTCAAATCTTATTTCCTTGTCTTTGCCTTTCCTCTACCCAAAAATCCTAATAGTCTATGGCACATCGGGGTAGACTTAAAATTGCAACAATACCGCATCCGCTACAAAAAACCTACACGCATATTTCGTTCCGCATTTTTTATTCCTCTTAATTCAAACCTAAATAGTGAAAACTCACCACCTTATCTCTCGAACTACTGTGTATTCTGTGTATTCTGTGTATTCAGTGTTATCTGGGTTTTGGACGTTATTTAAGTGCAGTGCCGCAAAAAGAAAATTTCCTTCCTTCCAGCTTCCAGGAGACTAAATTAGGGGTAATTTTCTAACAGAGTTGACCGGCCGTAGATCTGCTAGCATTGCCTGAAACCTAGGCCTGTTATTCAGCCTCTTCTCCGCGTTATTTATAAAATTTAACGCACGAAAAAAAAACGCCCTTGTTCAGGTATAATCGACGAAAATCACGCTCCCGTACGACAGTTTGCTTTTGTTAAAGGAGATAAATAAATGAATTAAAAAATGAGACAATACAAACACGCATCTGGTGGATATCAAAAATGTGTGAAAAATCCATAGCTCTAATGTGAAATTCGAGGGGAAAAATTGAGGATTACGTTTGTATAAGAAAGCGGCCACGAGTCACGTACTGGAAGTATGCCCTGAAGTTTAGTGTTTTTTTTTAATTTGCGAAAATTACTGACCCTTTCTTTTGTGAACCTAAAGTAATATGGAGTCTAAAAGTATCTGATTACCATTTAAGTGACTCTTTATTCTTTATTCCTTCATCGCGAATTAGGTCAGACGTGAAGCTTTATTTACTGCTTTTCTCGAAGTAAAGATTTTACAAAGTATAAATTATTCGGATAACGTAATCGATGCTCGAAAATCCAAGTGTAAACATACGGCAAATTTTTTTTGGACTTAAACGGACAATACCATGGGTTTGCGTACTTTTTTTTAAAACTAACTAACTAACTAACCATCACGCCATTTTCCCTCCCGAATGGGTAGGCAGAGAGGATAGAACGCCACACCACTCTGTCCTGGCATACTTTCTCTTGCTTCCTCCACATTCATACATCTTCTCGTGCACGCACGTCGATTATTCCGACTTCTTACATGCCCACTTGTTTTACTTGATCATGCCATGTCTTTCTCGGCCTTCGACTTCTACATCTAGGCACCGTCGCATCATATTATATTTTTTTAGCCGTTCTTTCATCATCCACTCGCTCTACATGACCGAATCATCGTAAAAGACCTTTCTTAATTTTGTCGATAATGCTTATCTCAGCCTTGCAATTCTGCTCTAATTTCAACTTTAGTGCACCTATCATACATAGTTTTACCACACATTCGCCTGAGAGATCAATCTACTTTCATCCTCATTACTACCTACTTTCATCAGCTCTGCCGAATACATTTGTACGATGGTCATCGACGGTCTGCCAGGACGGCGGGATCCTGCACACGTTAAGAAAAGGCAGCTCGTGGCTAGTGTGGTAAATGTTAAATCATTTTTTATTTTTAATTAACAAAAGAGGCGTTTACGGCACAAATAACTGGCTTTCAGAAATGTCTATTTCAGAAACATGTTTTTTTTCAGCGACAAAATATTATTTTTTCTCAAATTACGCGAGCCCGGAGGAGGACTAAATCCCAGTTTAAACTCTGCTTGGCTCTCCATCGGCAGCGGAATACATCATGGGCATAGCAGGGTTTTACTGGTAATATGATAATATAATTCATGGGGTTGGGTGATGGCAAGATGGCCCATGTCCCATACGCAAGTTTTGACAATACTACAAAGGACTATTAATTAACTCGTTGCAAAGAAATACTGTAAACGGGGGTGACATAACAAGAAAAATAAAATGAAATGAAACAAAATAAAATAAAATGAAATAATATAAAATAAAAATAAAATAAAAAGATAATAAGTATAGGATCAAGGTGGTCGAAAATTTAAAATTTTCGACCAATGCTTCAGGAGTGGGCCCTCCGCGTACAGCAGCGCGGCTTGGACCATCCCACTCCTGCACCCAAACAGCCGACTCCACAGTGGCTTCAAAGGAGTTTATTCCTGAGATAGCAAACATACCGGAAGCACTGCAGAACCTTGGTAAGCGGTTCAGTATTCTAAAGGCGTTATTATACTGCACTCTTATTGCACTCCAGCTTGCTGCTGAGTATTGACACAATAATTCACAAGTGTACATAGGCGTGCAATACGTCCTAAACAGTGTTAGCTTCACCTGGGGTGAGCACATAGAGAATTTTCTAGCAATCATATTTGCGCGAATAGAGATTGCACGTCTCTGATGCTCAATATCTTGATCACATTATAAAACATTAATTATTTTAAAATGTACTTTTTCACCTTTTTTTATCATCCTGGAATAGCAATAAAGTATAAAACTGATCGTCTACTTAACGTAGGAAAATTACTCACTTCACTGCACTAGTGTAACTACTACCTACTCAGTGCCCTATGCACCATTCGGTGTGGATAAGTGAATGAATGAATAAAGAATGAATACTCTCTGGTTCCAGTTACCTTATTTTACCTTTCACGTGTATGAATTTCACGCTGATTTATATGTTCTGTTCTCGAGAAATCATCTCTTGTAATTACGATGCGTGTTTCGCCCAGAGCCCCCGGCGCATGTTGAAGCCAATACTTAACTCTTCAGCGGTCGCACCTCGAAACGAGACTGGCGGTTGAGCTGGGAAAACAGCTGACCGGCAATCGGAAGGACCCAGGTTCAGGTCGATCAATTCAATGAATATTTTTTCATGTGATTTGATGAATTTGTATTGTAGTTTTTTTTTAAATATTTCTCTTGGATATGCCTACTACATATTAACGGGTGACGGCTTATTTATCTCAACCAAAATTTTGTGTAAAACTTATATTTAGATTTTTACAAATATGGAGCTGTTTAACATGATGTGCCAATTTCGAAAACGATAATCAATTCATCAAAAGCATGCTCTTTTATTAACAATTTCATATTTTTTTTTTTATTTTTTTTTTTAAATTGGTAAATTAATTCATCTCCTGCAAAATGCTGTAAACCATTGCTGTATAAGTGTTTCCTTAAGATTTATTTTATATTAAATTAGTTATGTTTCAGTTATATTCAGAGATAAAACTGTTGAAATTTTGCTAAATCGCCATTTAAATCCTAGCAATGTAAACTCCAACATATTGAATTAACTTTTACTGTTATACAACATAAATAACAAACTTGAGTTTTCCTACAAAGGTCACTCTCCAAAACGTGTAATATGAATTTGTACAATGAAAGGAGAAATTGAAAATAATAATTTAGTTTTTCTTATATTTAGATGAGGCCGATATATTACGGGTATTATATCCTCCACGCGACCACTGCAAGGTTAAATCCACTTGTAAAACCATTAGTTATATTTAACCGATAATCAACTATGCAAGAAAATATTTTTTAAACCGAATAAAGCAGTCACCTACATAAAACATAAAACCAATTAACGAAGGTTTTCAGACTAACCATAACTGAATAAGAATACAGTAGTGATTTGCACTCGTTTTTAACAGTAGTTAACGGTTAAACTTTACGATTAACTACGAGCCAAAGCTCAGCGGAGGCTCACTTTGAAGAGAAATTTACAAGCTCCACGATTGAGGGGCAATTATTACCGCATGACTTATCGAAGAGTTGAGAACAAAGAGTCTTACCCGATTTTTTTCAGAATAACCCATCAAATAATAATGTACCTACTCGCAATGTTGACTTATAGTACTTTTTAAAAAAATGTTTGGTAATTTTTTTTCAAAAATGTTTTTTTTTCATAATATTTTAGAAACTGCCGATTGGGTTCTACATTAAATTAATAAAAATATAAATAATCCTTCATGACTTTGTTTTTTTTCTTATTTGTTTGTTCCTGGATATTACTGAAGGCTGTAAAATATATATTAAAAACATTTTTATTTTTGTAGGATTGGAAGGAAGGTTAACATTAAAAAGCTGAGTTCATAAAATACGTAATATATATTTATTTACGAGTTGTGGACTGGGATTTAAAAAAAATAAAAATTTACAATAATACATGTGATAATAATTTATTCATATCTAGGTTTTAACAATATTAATAATAGTGGCAGAACAGTCATTAATTTACAAATAATTACTGTAGAAACTTTATTACATAAATATTGAATTACACAGTGCAATGTATTGAATGAAATCTATCCTGTAATTGGATAACAAGCTATTTTCATTTTAGGGATTCTATTGCACAAAGTTTTTAGTTAATGCAGAAATTTCGTATTAATTTTAACGAAACCCAAATTTTAAGTTATTGTATCTCGCTTATTAAAAATCGGATTTATAAAGGGATTGAACACATGGTTTTATATATTTGTTTATAAAGGCTGCTAATTGTTGCACAACAGATTTTCTTGTAATGTAATTTTAAATAACACAGTAAGATGACTTGAGTATTTCAACCATGTATAAAAACATGAAAAATAGAGTTTCAGATAAAATTTCAGTTCCGATTCAACGTTTTTTATTATCTCCATGGCGGGTTTTGTAACTCAACGACACACCTATTAAATAATTATTCGTACGTAGGTACTTAACGATATAGAAATCAATGCATTGAACGTTATTTTATCAAATACATATACATATAAATGGCACTTTTTATAAAAATTCAACGGACGTAGCAGTGATAAATAAATATTTATAAAAATACAAAATCGCAACAAAATATGCTATTTACAATGAAAGTTATTAATAAAAACAATATTTACAGTAAACTTATTGCACTTCTATTATATAGCAAGGCCTTATTGTATATAAAAATAATTCTAGATTGATTCTAAAATAAATATATAACTATTTTAATTTACTTTATTTTTAATAATGTTCTATAGGAATTCTCTTATCTATTAATGAAAGCTTTATTGCCAATATTTTTAATGTACAAAAAATAGCCTAAAATATTTCTATGTAGAGTGGAAATTAAATAATCTTCTACGTATAATATTTATTGTTTACACGAACTCGGGATATTATAATTTTGTACAATTTATTTTTGAATATATTCAGTACATTTTAAGACCAGATAAATTAACTAAATACTAATTATTTATTTATCATTATAAACGTTATTAAGAGTGTATTTAATATCTTGAAAGCTCTCGCATTATCTAAGCTTTATCGGCGAGGAAAGCTGTAAAATAAATAATATTATCATACACGATTCTAAAATCTATATAATTTAATTGATACAACCGAATCTAGGCCCCTGGAATTTTCTTTATGGTTCAAAAGTTCTGATTATATGAATATTATAATTTACATATTAAGTTTATTTATAAAAGAAATTTTTTTTCAATAATAAGACACATTGTTTACTCACAGATAGTTTTGAAAACATAAATTGACTGTGGCGATTGAAAAAATACTTCAATTTTTTTATCGATAATATACAAAAACATTTTCAATTGATCGCCTAAATCATTTTAACTTATCTAATAGTAAAATTCGCTTTCAAAATTTCAGTACAAAGTTCCTTTTTTATCCCCCATCCCAAATCAATCATCTGTTATGGGCCCGAAGATTTTCCTTTCCATGTATTTCAAAGTCCACACAAAACGGAGATCTTTGAACCACTAAGGACATTTATTTCATTACTCTTTTAGTACAAACCATGCCTTTTATATATTTTTGTAAATTAAGCTTCGATGTACCCAATAAGTACCCACGTTTCCCAACTTTTGATTCAGATAATTTAATACCTTGTTGAAAACGTGGGTCGATATAATATTATTATTTCCTAGACAAACTGGACTTTCTTACATTTCGTGTGTATTTGTAGGCTCCCACACAAGCACACTATGAATGAATTCAAGATAAATATTTATGTAGCAATGAGGAACATTTAATTGGTGATTTACATACACAGATTTACATATTATGATAAACTATGACTTTACAATGAAATGCTAATGATTGATACTAATATGTATCCGTGGTCTCAAATAACAATGTGGGCAAATTCAACATTAACCATTAAAGTTAAATAATAAACATTATGTCATTTGAAGGTTATCCTATCGAGTAGGCAGATATATTTATGAATGGTGATAACATTATTGAATTCATTCATAAAACAACTGAATAAAATTACGTCATTTTGTTCATAACAAAATGTTGAAGATGTCATTTTTACGCCAACAGTAATGTGTGATTTTATACACGGTTTCGCCAAAATTCCGTGCAAATTACTGCCTACGAAAATATCAACCAAATCTCTGTTCAGAAAAATAAGTTACTAATAACATTTTGTAACATCAAATATAATATGTAACAATGTTGATTCTCAAGGTGAAACCGTATAATTCTTTTTTTTATTTATGGGTGTGAAATAGAAATAAAATCTGATAGAGTATAGCAAGAAATATTATCGTAGTAATTATGTCAGTTCAACTTTAACTACATAATAACATAACGCTGTGTTTTTTCAATTAATTAAATTCAATGACCATTATTTCAGGAAAGCCATTATTTTTTTGCAATTACAAAAATCTTTTCAATAGAAAAAACCTTGCACCAAATTATACCATCAATAAATTCGCATAATAAATTCGAGTACCCTATCCTAAAATAGTCAATAAATAACTTGAATAAATTTCTTCTATACAAATTATTCTTAATTATGTACAAAGTTCTGTACACATGGCAACTGTATTCAATTGGTAAATATACACTTAATATCCACAAAATGTTTTTCGCGTTCGTCGTCATGTTAGAAAATATTCACTAAACGTTTCTGCCGTGAGAGAAGGGTCGTGAAAGGCGTCTTGGAGTAACGAAGGACTGTCGAAGTCCAGAGGAGAGAGGCAGGATTCAGGAAGATCTGGAGAAGTCAGCATGGGACTAAAAGACTCCGGAGACGATAGAAATGGACTATCAGGTAACCCCATGTCAGGGCTTAAGGAAGAGTCAGAGCTAAGTAACGTCTGAGGACTGCAGGTGTTTCGGCTTTCATCTGAATCTAAGAGATTATCGAATTCGTGGTGGAATAAAGGAGGATCCCTTAGCGCCGCTGTGAGTGACCCAATGTATCTCATTGCCAATCTTAGTGTTGTGATTTTGGTTAGTTTTTCTCCCTGTGGGGTCGTCGGTGCTGCAGCCCAGTGAGGGACACATCTTCTCAAAGCCTCAAATGCTTGGTTAATTTCTCTCATCCTACTTCTTTCTCTGGCGTTTGCTGTTTTTCTTCTATATTTGCTGAGAGGGGCGGGTCTAGGTCTTGATTGGGTTTGTTTTTCATCCTTTATTTGTCTCGCTCCGGTTGTTCTGTTCTCTCTCGCCCTCCCTCTTGGTCTCAGTTGGTACTTTTCTGAATTCTTCCCATCACTGTTTCTTCCTCCTCTTTTACCGTTGTTGTTAGCATCCGGGAAAAGACGCTGCCCTTTAAAACTAAACTGCATCATCATGTGATCCATTTTCACTATTTGTTAATTTAATCCAAATCTTTAAACTCTTTCGCTGTAGATTATAACACTGGAAGATCAAATGAGTCTTCCATTTTGATAACTCTCACTTGTGCAATGAAGTCACTTCAAAACTTTTTGCTTGTCCGCAATCAGGTTTCAGGCAACAGCCGAATCGAATCAATCTGGAACAAAACAGAAAAACGTATGAGTACCAATTGATTTTAAATGCTTTATGTTATTATAGTTGTGATCATCAAATATTTATTAATACAATATTAAATATACGACCGAGTTGATTTGAGTAGGTTGTGAAACGGGGGGAGTATGTCTTAATGTGTGAATTTTATGAGACATCCCAATAAATCATTCAGTAAGCTTATTGCAAAAAATATAATCTCATTCATATTTTCGTAAATTACGTAATGCTAGATAAATATAGAATATCAATTGGTTTTCTAACACTCGAATAATATCTTCTCAGTTAGGCAATATTAGTTATTGTGAAAGTTAGATTTTCCTTTTAACCATTTATCTAAATCGACCATCGAGTGATTACCATATATATATTTTATCAAATTCTACAATTGTATCGCATTTCAATAGCTTGAAATTAATGACTTAGCGCCAATGGAATCGATCAATGAGAGTTATGGCGAGGGACTTAGAGCGTATTAGATGCACATTACATTTTATAAATCATAATTCTCGTCTATTTAATTTTATGAATCATAGAAATACTCAACGGATTTTAAACATTAATATGTATAAATTAATTTCAATACATGGATTGGTGTAAATAACCGAGTCAGTTTTTTGTAAGGATTTAACACTAATGACATGTACATTATTTTTACCGCATTTATCACACTAACAATCTTAAAAATCGCGGTTTAGCTTGTTGAAAAATCGGTAGAGTTGGCTGGACTGATGTGGAAAAAATTACTCAATAGTCTTTTAAAGCAGTCTAGGGAAAGGGTGGGGCTTTCATTGTAATTAAATTTTTATAGGGATATAAATAATATTATATTATTTCTTCCTAAATGATCTAATCACTAGGTACTACTGACTCAAACATACCACTATAAGAAGAAAAAATTATAAGGTTTAATAATTGACGCAATAAACAAAAACCTATGTAAAAACGAATTAATCAATTAAATTACAGAACTTTTCAATCGTAAGATATTTATTTGTAAAATTAGTACTACGTAAAACTGTGGGGACAAATCCCAGAGAGCGCCCCCAACGAGAGTATCTGTGCGAGAACATGAACTGCGCCTTACACAGGGTGTAACAAAACTCGATGTACAAGCGGGAAACCAGTGAATCTACATCATATTTAGAGTCGATTTTGTAGAATATATTTTTTTTACTCAACCCTTAGTTTTCGAGAAAATTGAGTTCGAAGTTATTAAATATCATGTGTTTAGTCAAATTAATACTATCCATAACGAAAACAAAATTTAAAAACGAGTTTTAATAAGAGTTTAAGTAATTTTACTCTATCTGGCATAATTATGAAAACTTTTGTGAGAAGAAAAAAAAAATGATTTTTTTCATGCTCAGATTAAAAAGTCATATTACACAATCATCTTCAAATACGATGTAGATTTACCAGTTTTCCGCTTGTACACCGAGTTTTGTTACACCCTGTATACTGAGCTGAAAGGGACTGCGGAGGATAGGGCGCAATGTAAAACCTTTCTGCAGGACAATTCCAGGTTTGATATATCAAGAAGAAACCTTTGCCGAAGCTTTTTGCCATCAGTATCGTAACTATTTGATTAATTATAATACATCTTTTAGAACAGCGTTTTTAAAAAAGCGCTTTATTCAAAACGTTTCATCATTTTTTCTCTTCCTTATCTCCAAACCACTTAAACTACAGCGTGAGTGTATCAAGCCACCCACACTCAGGAACTATCTCTTAAACGTTACATTATTTTAAACTATTTTTAAGTATTGCCCACGTGATAATGTCTATCTGCATACTCCTACGTGGCGTGTGTTCATCTTTCCGGTGAATGGCAGAAATATTCACAATGAATGCTCTATGAATATTTTTATAATATTTCAATATATATTGACTAATAAAAACGAGAAAATTGTTTTGAAGAAATATGTAAGATAGTAGGTTTGACAACTTTTGTGTGTTTGCCATATTTCACGTGTATTTTTTGTGCAATATTATTATTGTTTCTCTCAACTCTTACATAATAATGAAAACAATTTTTTTTTTTTTTAAATCGTAGATACCTAAAATCACCATCTAATTTATTTATTTTTATTTGTCCCGTTATGTTCATTCCGGTATATACTTGTATCAGTAGTCTTTTTCTGCTATCGTTTGCTGCTACCTTAACCGTAGTGAGATGACGTGCGCCTCAGAGGCGCCCGCGAAACAAATATATCGCTGTCTTTTTCTAACCGAAGCGCGTGTGCAAGCTTGTGTTGCCAAACCAACTCAGTCGTTGGTCATCTCCGCCGAGTGACGGTCGCTTCTGCTCGGTAAGTACCCACCGTTTTGTTGCTATGACGATGCATACCGTCATAGCAACAAAACTGTGGTAGGTACTAAATGTGGCATAAATACCTAAATACAGAAGACTGCTGGTTTTTGTTACTTTTTGTAAAGGGATTTTAATATCCTAAAAATAAAAAAATTATAATAAACATTTATGTTTTATTTACTTATTAATAATATGAAAATTCATTAAAATTTTAAAAAAATTTAAAATTATGTTAATTTATTGAATAAATAGGTTTTTAATATTGTGCGCCTCTCAGGCGCTAGTTTATCTTTTCAGCACCATAAAATAAGGTTATCTCTTTAGGGTTATTATCTTAAGATTTGAACAGTTTTTCGTGCGTAATGCATTAAAAACTATTGCTTATTTATTTTGATACCTTTATGGTCACTGTTCTATTGTAATGTTAATCAATAATTTTTTAACCTTTTCATTAAATTTAATATCAATTTTATATCACATTATGAATACGCTCATTACAAATCTAATACCTGCCTACGATACCGAGATAAAATGAATGATACTCGTATGTGTATCATTCATTAAGGTTAGGAAATATAATATTTTCTAATATTATCCACTTACACCTACATAGGATAATTAGTTCTCCGCGATCGTAAAGGTTATCTTAGTTATTTGTTAAAAATTTAATCGAATTTTTATTTTATTTTTTATTTTTGATTATTTAATTTTTGTTATGCTATGTTTGATTGTTGTCCACTAACAAATTTAATTAGTATACGAGTGCCTGGTCGAGTTACCCGTAGTAATGAACTATTTTACTGTAGCCAATCATCTTCGACCAATTACAGTGCTAACTCGCCGATACGAAGAACGCACGCACTGGCTAACAAGTATACTAACAATATTGATGTTTTCAACACAAGTCTAGTTTATTTTAGGGAACAGTGTCTGGATGCCATCTCTGGAGGTAATGAATAGCTACCTACTGTGTAATAATTTAAAAATGTGTATGGGCGTAAAAACAATAAAATAAATAAATAAATAAATACCTACCGTCAGTGGTTTAATGAAACTTACCATGTGTGTCAAACACAAAAAAATTATCTCGCTTATTAATTATCCGATTTACAAACGGATTGCACTGATGCTTTTGTTGTATTTTGTTTTATTTTTCTGCATTCACCGAAAATTTTGGGTTTCAATAGTATAATCCTATTTTATATCGTTGATTTTTATTCAGATACAACTGGAATCAGTAATCACAGCGCTGAGTCCAGTTTATTTCATTTCTAATGAAACCCGTCACAAGTCACTCGGCCTTGCCTGTATCTAATATGGAAAGATTTCATCCAATACCAGTTTTTACATCTTAGAGTCACTCATATCGCCCAGAACACATCAGTTTGTACCAAACTTACTGTTTGTGTGTCATATGATATGTTTTTTGCTACTTGTTCTCAATTAGAATTTACAAAAAAGGCTAGTTAAATGCGATCATGCTTGAAAGTGTTAAGTAACACAATTAATTGTCATAATAGTAACTTTATTTTATTTATTTATTTATTTTAACCACCTAAAATTGCCAGGGAGCCGCGCAATAACAGAGGGGAATAATATCACAAATACCCAGGCTCGAGAATTTTTAAATTTTTATTTGTGTTCTCACCGGGAATCGAACCCCGAACCTCAGTATCGTGAGTCTAAGTTCTTATCCGTTACTCCACGGAGGCTGCTAGTTCTCTGAATAGTTTATCTTTTATCAAGTTTTCCAAAAAGCATTTTGAATATTAAAAGAAGTGTATGCAATTCGAATATATATTTTTATTTCAATTTTTAAAAAGTAGGTACTATCTTTCGAAAATCTTAAGCGGATTGTGCTTGAAAATTCTACAATCAATAGACAGAGTCCATGACCTTACCAGTACCACACTGGGCCACCACCCAACTCGACCTAATTCACGTATTTCTTAAAAATAATTAGATTTTTTCAAAATTATAAAATAATAAAATGGGATTTCCCCCTGTATTCTTGATCTTATCAAAACCTTATCAGACTCATACTAATCATTTTTGACAATCATTCTGATAAAATATTTCATACCTAAGCAATTCTTTCGACTGATTCTGAAACGTAGGACTAACCATTTTGCCTACATGTACTATATACTAAATTAAAGTAATTTAAAAAAAAAAAATTTTTTTTTACACATTTTCCAGTGAAAATAAAATTGTCTGCTAAAAGACGTGGAAGTAACGAAGGCTTTTCACTAACTCACAAGATGTATTGTTTTAGTAGCCGTTAATTAGCATTATGACGAAACTGTTAGTGGGTGGATGTGATCCTTTGTTTGTAAATTCACTACAACAAGTGTAGCCTATTTGTCTTTAATGACACCAGAATTATTCCTTCTCTATTATAAACACATTGTAACGATTTTATGGTGACTCATCGAGTTTTAGAGACTTAAGCTGAAAGTTATACTAGTCATCAAATCAAATTAAGCTGAGACTTGAGTAATAAATTATATGTATTCCTCGGGCCCCACGTTGGGCGCCATGTAAAAATGTTGAGTAAGGGTACGATAATCAGGACCATGGAAGATTTCAGATTTTAATCCTTCGTAGTCCTGTTTCGATCGCACTCGCTCGTCACCACTCTTACCGACTTGAACTGGTTTGGTAAAATGAAGGGCTTTTTGCACCAGAAAATAGCGTGATCATTCAACTTCACTTTTTTAAATTAATAACTAGTTATTACAATAATCTATTTCCAAAATACCTACTTACTATGCAATATCACACACTCGTTACAAAAATAATTTAAAAAATAAAAGTTATATAAAGAATTATATTACACATTATATTATTTGGTAGTACGTTATTATTTTAACTCTTTATTGAATTTAAGTAGCACCTCGTCACTAATTAATATATTAATTAAGATTAATTAGTTAAACTGATTTAAGATCCATTACTGCCAAGTCACTTTAGACGCATTTTTGCAGGTTCGTTTAAAAATAATTAACTTCGGGTATCTATTTACGATAGGCATTTTTATATTATCTTCTCTAAAAAGTGAAATTATGAAAATTATGACATAATTTTATAAAGCTAAAGCTATAATTATATTTTGTAAAATATATATTATTTGATGTGTAAAATATTTAAGTTGATTCAGAGCAATTAGTGTATAAATACAGTGCCCTTATGCACCATTTTTTTCGGATAGGAGGGAGAGTATTCGTAGTAGTACCTATTATAAAAGCTATACTTTTAGCAAAAAAAAATTTTTTTTTCTGTCTCAATAATCCAGCATATTACTTATAAACCTCTAGTAAAAGTAATTCAACAATCTCGATACATTTTTTTAAAATACCTATGCAGGTACCTTTGTTTGTCTTGTACCCAGGAATCGTCACATGAAATAATATCAA